>JBBMFX010000035.1:10103124-10113292 GCA_037832545.1 Rhabdalestes septentrionalis | reverse complement strand
AGCTCAGATTAATAGCTGCTGATGATCCTACGCCCCCCTCCCCTTCCCTTTCGGAGGCCCTGCTCTGCTTGGGCTGGGTCTGCTAGGTAACTTCCTGTAGCTAAAACCATCCCCCATCCCACCAGTGCCTTAATACCCTGCACTGAGTCTTCTAAAGCTCTAAGTAGTGGGCTTTTGCAAGAGAACAGTTTTGGACATTTGGCCTCTTTTAAGTATGTGTAATGGATATGTGTACACTGTTGTTTTGACCTTTTTAATGGCAGTTAAAAAGGATTTCCTCTAGTTTTAACAATATGTACACTAAGCTCTTACAACAAAAAAGGTCTCAGATCTCTTGCTCTCATGGTTGCCGTTTTTTATGCATTTACAGTCCTTTGTCTTCTGTAGGTTTGTTCTTTCTTTGTTTACACGCACGTGTTCATTTCCTTCCTGTCCTTGTGACTTTTTATTTTAAACACAAACAAGCAAACAAACAAAAATTCTTTTTTAAGAATTGAGAACAGTCTGCCTTTTTGAAGTTTTTTTAGAGGGGGAAAAAAAGGAAGTGTCTCATTTGTCTTTTTGCAACCTCTATTTCTCTGGATTCCACGTGATCAAGCCACTCTATTTTTTCCACTTTTTTCCCCTCCTTCAGCAAGACCTCTCCCCTCTTGCTGCTCCTCACCCCCCCCCTTTTTTTTTTCTCCTCTCCTCCTCCCCTCCCTCTCTCCCCCTCTCCCTCCCTCCACCCTCTCCTCTCTTCAGCCCAGCTGCCTGTGGAGTTGGACTGGCTCCAGGAGCAGGCAGATGGCTCTGTAATTAGAAGTGCATCTCTCCATTCCCTTCCCACTTCTCCCTGTTAAATCAAATTACAGGAAAAAGAGAAATATCAGTTTGCTGGATTTGTTAGTTCTCCGCTGGGCTTCAAAAGACCCCCGGTACACACGTACATGTGTGCAGTTTTATACACGGTCATACATGGTGAGGGTGTATATCCTGTCATGTCCGAGCATGATTGTTTGCATGTCGTGGCATGTGGTTGCTTGTGTTTGGCGTATTGCAAAAATACAATGCAGCATCATGTGTACAAAAATTATGATGAAAGCTAAACCATAAACACTTTTTGGTGCTTTCACAATTTATCTGTCGCAGATTAGCGTTAATTGTTTTTTGTATCACAAATTGTATTGTTTAAGAGTGGAATTACTGCAGATTTAATCATGTTATTTAATAATATTAGACCATGTCATTTAGTGATCAGCATAAAAGTGTCAGTATTCAAGCGCAGTGTGAGTTATCACATTTAATTGAACATTTGCACATTTTCCACAAATTGTTCAGTTTTAATGCAATAGCAAAAAGCTCTTTAGCATGAACAGATTGTTTTTAAAGGTGAGTGCCAACTCTTATTTTTGGTGTTTTTCATGTACCTTTCATTGTTCATATGTACCTGTACACCTTTTGGCATAGTATCCCAGAGTCAAATTAACATTCTTCTCTTCTGAATTACAATAAACACATCATCTGATATGAATTTTTGTTATATTGGTCAAATCTGAACATCTGTCTAATGTTGATTTAAGTTTTTTTTTCTCTTAAGGATTATTTATATTAGTTATATTGATGAATGCATTCAAAAAATCATTGAACACCTTGTACTATATGTATAAAAGACACTGATTCAGGATCAAAAGCGTCACATATCTGGGATGAACTAGGTGCCACAGAATGCTTTGCTAGATCCTGTAGCACGGTAGACAACTTAGGGTGCTTGATTTGGATGAGCTCTGAGAGATGGTGCCCTTTTGTGTGCGCCCACCCTCTCTCGCTCTTGGCTCATGAGGGAGAGAGAGAGGATGCACAGACTGTGCCACAACACGGCTGTGGCTCCTTTCCCAGCATGCTCTGTTCCCAGTCCCTGCCTCTTTAGCTGAGGGGGCACTGCGGAAACACTTGCACACGTCATTAGCACAATAAATAAATAAATAAGCAAAATAAATCTGGAAGTCCTTGACAAACTCTTCTTTTTTGTTCTCCTGAGTGCTGCATAGATGAAGCATGCACAGCTGTGCAGATACTACTGTTTAGGTTTTTGTTGTTTGTTCCCTTGAAGTGCAGATGCAGTTTGGTTCTTTTAATACATGCATTTTTATTTTGGGCCAGGTCTATGCCTCCACGTCTGGTGATGAGTATCCCCGGGACAGCGTAGGATATCCTGGCTCCAAAACAGGTCCTGTGTACCCTGGCTCTTTCTACATGCAAGGTGGGAGATTTTTTAGGAGTTCACACAGTTAATGGAACATAACATTTTCTCCTTTATCATACGTACAGAAAAATGTAACGTTGAAATATGTAAAGTGGTCAGTTTTACACTGCTGTAAACCCCAGCTACTCATCCAAGAAAAATAATTGTTGTATATTAGTGTACAGTCAATTTACAAATGTATAGTTCCTTCTTATTAAGGTGTATATTTCTACTGTAAAAAAATGAGTAATACTTTTTGTTCTGTAATTATTCTTTACATACTTCTATAAACTAACAAACATATTTGACCTGGATCTGTACTAGTCCAGGAGAATTTTCAGAATAATATTTAAATATCTCTTGTTTATACAGAGGGCCTGCATCCTTCCTCTGACCCCTGGGCATCATCTGGACCTCTGGCCCAGTCGGGCTACTCAGCAATGCTGGGCAACTCACCACACATCAGCCAGCCTGGCTCCTTCAGTGCTATTAACCCACAGGACAGGATGGTAAGTCTCTCTCTGCCATGTAACTGTGAAGTCTTTCTGCCTCTCTCTGTCCAACGAGTGAGACACAATCCTCTTGTTATAGAAGCGCCAGCCACTGCCCTTGTCCCCACAAAACTACCCACTACATGGAGCTGACGTCAACGGATTTCACTCAGGCTCTGGAGCTTACAACCACACATCCTCCATCAATGGAGCAGACAGCATCATGGGTATGGCTCCTTACCCATTTTCACTCTCTGGTGTTCAGTAATGCATTGTAGTGTGTTACCAGCAGGTTGTATTCTAGGTTTTATCAAATTTTCCACAAAAATGATTTTCTTTTGGAGCCACCATAGGCATTACATTTTTATAGCTTTTATAAAGCATTGTCTATATTGTACTGAAGAGGAATTTCTTCTTTTTTTGCATTTAGGTGTGTGTATTGTATTTACGATGAACTATTGAGTAGTATACCTTCTGTTCTCTTCTGCAGCCAGTAGAGGCTCAGCCACAGGCAGTTCTGGGGATGAGATCGGAAAAGCTCTGGCTTCGGTGAGCAAGGACTCAGTCATTTTTAGATTCAGATTACATTTAAAAACTGAGGACTGAATACGGTGAAATTTTGTCGTTGGTTATTTTAGAATTATTGTAGAATTACTAATATCCACAAAATTGTAGTGGAGACTAGAAAGAAATATTGACTGTCGCGAATGCTAGCCATCACCTAGTACTATATTTGTGTTACCATAATGAAAATTTTATGGGAAACTAACCATACGTTTTGTCACAGATCTACCCATCAGACCACAACAGCAACAACTTCCCCTCAACGCCTTCCACTCCAGTCGGCTCTCCCCAGGGCATTGCAGGTAGATCACATGCAGCACTTCTCTTCACCCACATCCCGTGTGCTGCAATGTCAGTGCTACGTTGAATGTAGAGCCATTTTGGAGCATCCCTTAATCATCACTAGATTAGGTCTGTTTTTGAGTATACTCAGTTAATAGTATAAATGGGCAAAGCCTGATCCTAGAGCAGCTCTTTGATGCTTGCGAAAACATGTTTGGACTGTAAATGAGTGGTTAATTTTGACAAAGATCTGGATTGCCCTCTGCTGTCCCAGTAGAGGTACTGCAGGCTACTTGTCCGTTGCTTCATGCTTGGCTCACATTTTGTGTTTCTTTCTGCAGGTGCTTCGCAATGGTCAAGATCTGCAGGCCAGACAGCTCTTTCACCCAATTATGAAGGTGGACTACATGCACTTGTGAGCTTTGAATCTTACTATTTCATTCAACAAATCACTTAAAGCTTTACTTAGCAATATTCCATTGTTGGTAATTGTGATCTGTGCAAAAAGAAAATATTTTGTGCATGGTGTAATTGTGTATATATAATTATTATATTCTCTCGCCTTCAACAGCAGAACAAAATGGAGGACCGTCTGGAAGAGGCCATCCATGTGCTGCGCAGTCATGCAGTTGGTGGGGCACACTCAGAAGTGCACAGCCTGCTGGGTGCTGTGTCCTCTTCCATCCATAACGGAACCCTGGGGGCTATCGCCCAGAGCTTCTCTAGTTCTGGACTGGCTCTGGCCAACAGACATCCTCCAATGGTAAGTCAATACAGTGAGCCTAGATGACCAGGACATCACTCTGGCATCAAGTGTTACCAAATTATGTTTATGAGATCACATTGGAAAGTAAGAATGGGTTCAAGAAGTATTTTAATGATTGAATATCTATGTGGTTGCAAAAGGCTTACAGTTGAGAGGGTTTTTTTTTTTTACACGCAGTTAAAAAAAGAAAAGAAAAGAAAAGAAAAATCTGGTGTCCTGCTTCTTTGTTGGAATTTAGATGTACCCTATGCAGAAACAGTTGGTAAAATTGTCCTTTTTTGTGTTCTGAAATGGCTACTTTAGTAGATGTGTGATAGCAGGGATGTCACCAAACTTGCAACATGAACTTCCTAGACCAGAACCAAGTACCCAAGAACATAAGTGTAAAACTATAGTATATAAACACAAAAAATATTAAGAAATGCTTGCATTACAGGATCTTAAGTTGTTTTGCCATCTGAAGATACATTGCTACAGTACATTTTATTACATCAATACATCTGTAAATGACAGTTTTCATAATAATGCTCTGTTCTGGAATGTTTGTCCTCTAGAGTGCAAGTCACCATGATGACCCTGCCTGCCTTCCACCCAGCAGCAGCCTACTACAGACATCACATGCCTCGGGCACTCCACAGCCTGCAGGAGCACCTGAGGGTTTCAGCAGTGAGTAGCTGCCTGGTCTGACCAAAGAGGAAGCTTTCAAATGCATATAAGACTGTTTTGTTGTGCTTTGTTTGTTTTTTGACGTTGGGTTTCTGACTAAAGGTTTGCCTGGAGGTATTGCCTCAAACAACGCGGACGTCAAGAGAGAAGACAAAGAAGAGGACGAGAACTCCTCAGTGGCAGATAAGTCTGAAGAGGACAAGAAAGACACCAAAGTGTCTCGCACTAGAATCAGGTATGTCATCATATACTGCTGGATTTGTAATTGTTACACGCAATAATTGGAAATGGAAAGTCGTGTAAAAAAAAATGAAAACCTTGACAAATCTTGCATGATTAGAAACCTGAGGGTTAAAACCGAAAACCCCAGAAACTGTGTAGATGTATTTTTTGCGCCTCCACAAAAGGCAAGAACCCGTTTTAATAGTGTCTGGGCTTATCCTAGACACGTTGCCTCCTCTCATGGTCTTGTCCCCCTCCCCTCCCCAATTCTCACATTGTTTTCAGAAAGGAGGCGTTTTCCCTCCAGACCCATTCAAGTGTTTCAGACCCGGGAGAAGAGTAAGTCTATCTCCCACGATAGAATGCACTGTAGGGAAGTGTTAAGGTTATGCAGTATACTGAATAAGTTTAGGAGTCCATTTTAATGTATACAGCATATGGCTATCTTTGTAAGTTAAATTAATGCCAGAGCTTTTTGAAAGGATTTTTTTCAAATGTTGAATCACTTTGTAAAGTTGGTAGAGATGATCTTGTTTTGGTTTTATGATTTGTACATGATTGTAATGCAACCACTTGCATTGTTTATATTGGTGTAGGGAGATGCAGGTCTTTTTTAATCCTTACAAACCTGTCTAACACTCATGCAATTTTGCTAATGTTCTTAACCTGCTTTTCACTTTTTGTGTTCTCTGTGGTCAAACCAGTGCTGTGCCCAATTTCTAAAGTAATTTTACTATTAATAATGGATAATAATGGATAAATTTTTTTCCCTCTTGTAGTCAAGATGAAGACGATGAAGATCTGCCGGCTGAGGTGAAGATGGAACGAGAGAAAGAACGGAGGGTGGCCAATAATGCGCGAGAGCGACTACGTGTGCGTGACATCAATGAGGCCTTCAAAGAACTTGGCCGCATGTGTCAGCTGCACTTGAGCAATGACAAACCACAGACCAAGTTGCTTATCCTCCACCAGGCCGTCAATGTCATCCTCAACCTGGAGCAACAAGTGCGAGGTCAGTAGACGTGTTTTTGCCTCAACGCAACATTTTGTTTTACATTCATAACAGTATCACTTGTGCACTTAAAGCATTTCTATAATGGCCATATGAAGGGTTTATTTCATGCAAGTTAATGGGTTTTCCTTTCTGTTTCCCTCCAGAGCGCAATCTGAATCCCAAGGCAGCATGTTTGAAGCGACGAGAAGAAGAGAAAGTGTCTGGTGTGGTGGGTGAATCCCAAATGCAGCTGTCTGGGGCCCATCCTGCTCTGGGAGGAGATGGGCACAATTCTGTCAGTCATATATGATGGTAAGTTAGAAGTTCAGGCTGAAGAATGATTTAACCCTTTCTCCATCACTAAAATTACACTCCCTGCACCTGGTGTCAGGTCTAGTGGTCTGCTGTAAATTTCCTGAGAAATTATTTATCTAAGGAATTATTATCTTGCTGATCTGTCTTGCTTTTTGTACTATGCTTTACGCAAATGTTTTTTTGTGTTTTTGTTTGCACACTCCTTGACCTTGATAACTCTTATCTTGTAGATCCAGCAATGTTTTCTTGGCTCATGGAAGAAGTGGCCTTTTTATCTGTTCCTTCGTCATCTTCAGAGCGTGTGCACATGCACACCAGTGCGTGAATTGCCATGGAAAGTATATCATCGCTGAAATATAAGAGGTGCATTTTTACACACCCAGAAACACACAAGAGTACTGCCAAAACTGACACAGCCCATTTTACCGCACTCCTGACCATGATTACCAGCGTAAATGTGAAGAACTTTCTGGGTTTTTTTTTTTGTGTGTGGTTGTTTTCTTTTGTATTTTTCTGCTTCCATAAAATTATGGAACACAGGGATAGTTACATTGAATCCACAATGGACATTTCCCACCCCACTGCTGAGAGTGAGAGGAAAAACTTACAAATATCAAATTTTGATCAAGGATTTGTGCCTAATTGTTACATTTTATAAGAGACACTGAAGCAAATTGCTTACTTGTGTGGAACAAATCTGTCTAGGAGTTGCTTGTATATGAGCAATGTTTTATGTAGCTTGACATTCCCTACTTAAAGGTACAGTCTTACATGTGTTGTGCAACCAAACCCATGCAATGTGGGAGAGAACCTGTAGTGCTTCTGAGGACTGCATAGTCCAAAGTGGCCTGGTTCTGTGGTGGAAGAAAGCTTACAGACCAGTTGAACTCTTGTGAAACAAACATTTTTCATCCTGGCTGAGATTGTTCAGTGTTGAAACACTCTTCATAATCTTTTTAAGCATCACCAGACCTTACTTGGCTCTTGCCATTTCATTGGCCACTTTTTTTGCCAGTCAGAGTAAAAACACAGCTCAAGAAATCACTCTGAAGGTGTCTTTATACTCACAAGCATTTGGTACGTTTCTATGAAATAAATCTTCTAGGTTGTTCCCTTCCCCTCCAGCACCAGCTTGCAGCGTGTCAGCCTCAGCATTCCTCCTTGTTTCGTCTTTTCCTTTTTCCTATTTAAACCCACAGCGAAGCTGACGGGCATCTCTGCCTCTTGTCAGCAGCGTGAGATATGTGTGGCCTGTGTGCCATTACAGAGGAGGGTTCGTCTAGACTGGCTGAGTAAAAAAAAAAACACCACTTGTGTCTCTCATTCTGTTGTCCTTACAAGAATTCATACCGCCAGGATGAGTATTTCAGTTGAGGGCAGAAAAAGCATTTCCTGTGAGGAGGGTTGTCTTTTACATGTCGTGACCCACTCTCACCGATTGTTGCCAAAAGACTAAACCTCGTACATTTGTCCAACCTCGCACATGCATAAAGGATATTACTCCAACTTTAGCAAAAACAAAAGAATATATATGGATATAAATATATATATTTTTTCTTAGTATATACATTGTAGATTTTTTAAAATAAAAAATACCACTATTAGCTTGAAGTGCAGAAAGTATATTGTGCAAGTGAGAGAGCAGGGACAAGTATGATGAATTGAGTGAAGTACATTTTCAAACTGGCCCCAGATTGTTTGCATAATGTTCGATTCAGGTCCATTCTATTCAACTATGCTCCACCTCAACACGTGGACAATGTTTGTACATGTAACATTTACTCAGTATTTTGCTGTGCTTAGGCTTCATTTAGTTCTCCTACCACAAAGGAAGTGAAGGAGCGCATTGATTCTAATGTTTGAGAGTGCTTGAAGGCCTATTATGTCAAAACTTTTGTGATTTTTGTATGTTATTGATAGCTGAATTCTTTCCTTTCATTAGGGAAGGTGGGTAACACAGTATGCCACTGTCGAATTACAGTTCCCTTCATATTGAAATGTTCTTATGGGATGACGTAGTTATACAGCAGTTATAAAGAAACTATTGCCCAATTTTTCAGTTTTGACTAAGGAAATCATTATGCAACTGGTTTTGAATGTACATTCAAATATAGATTATATTCTTGTTTGTTATACACTAAATTACTGCCAGGTCAGTTCATTTTAATTTTTATTTCATTTCACAATATATATCTATCAAAAATCTGTTATTTTGTGTGATAACATGGGTGGTTTGATGTATGTAAGATAATAGTGTTAATTCCTAATAGGTATGCTGACAGTGGCCATGTCCACAATTACTGACATGTCCATAATGGACACTTGACACACCATCAAGTACCAATATTTTGTTTTTTGTTGTGCGTATTAGTTACTGGAAAAATACATATGATTTTCAATGTGGCCTTTTCACTCTCGAGACTCATGTTGAGAGTGGTGCCTTATTAGTGCCTGAAATTTTATTTTTCTTGTGAATTTTTTTTTCTTTTAAACTGTCCTGAATTACTCAAAAGTAAAGGCACACCTATGAAGTTTCTCAACTGACATATTTCGCTTTTAAGGAAAAAAGGAATCAACATTTACTATAAAGTTGTACATTTATGATTAGGCCTTTTTTGTGTGATTTGTGAGTAATCTATGGGCTCATCTTTTTTGCTTACTTGTATAATCTTTTTTTCCTTGTCTTGTCCCATACTTTCCTGTTTGTTTACCTCTTTTGGTTCTGACATTCTAGTTTTTGTATCAAAGTCCCCACAGTCTTTAAAGCACATGGAAATATGGGAGAATGCTCTTCCATGTGGAGTTGAAACACTAGACTGTTAGCAGTATTCTTCACCACCAGCCGAATGGCCTCCTTCATAAACACGTCTTACAAACATCTGACTGTGGGACTTTCTGTCCAGCAGTCAGTGAAGACTGTCGAACCCTCTGGATGGGACTTTGGTTCAGAGTTTTTAAGAGACAATTAGATTATATAGGCAAAATTAAACTTGTATTATTTTACCCTTTTTAATGCGCTAAAAAGCTTTGCTCTGGCCCACAATACTTAACCGCCAGCATTCGCTCAGAGAAGACTATCACGACGTCTTTCATGAAACATGATGGAAGCTTTGAAGTGAGCACTGTTTACTGATTGGTCTCACATATCAGAGACATATTACAGTTGAGTGAAGAGGGAGGTAGATAAAGGTGTTTTCAGATTGCAGTGCTTCAGTCTGGCTTTGAAGCAGCATTTTGGGAGAGCATTTTGTTTGTTTGTTTGTTTGTTTTATTTTAAGACTTAATCTATTGTATTGTTTTCCACAAAACCAATTTTAAAGCTCTGAAATAGTTGGGCACAAACAGGTTGTGCAGAAGACATTTCAGTTTAGTAGAGAGCGAGTTGTAAAATTTCATTGGCAGTGTTTCACACCTTTTCAGACTGCAGCATTAACATTATGTGTTCTGTTTGTACTTTTTAGAGTAAAAAAAAAAAAGAAAAGAAAAAAGAATACCCACTGCCCAGCTTCTCCATCCTGAGACACAACCGTACATAGCCTGGCTTCTTATTCTTTCAGTAGGGACATGAACAAAACTGCTGTTGTGTCTTCAGAGTGCCTCCTCGTGTGTGCGCACACTCGCATGTGCGCGTGTGTGTGTTTGGT
>JBBMFX010000035.1:10082108-10097489 GCA_037832545.1 Rhabdalestes septentrionalis | reverse complement strand
CTTCCACTCCCAGGGTTATGTGATCTTTAGAAGTCAAGGTTTATAGATCTTTGAAAGGGTGCATTTGCATTATTATGTCAATATCATTACATCTGTAGAAATGGACACAATGACAATATTATCGTTTATCGCAATAATTTCTGGGACAATTTATCGTCCACCAAAATCGTTACAGGCTTACTGGGGATGGACATCATTTTTCAAATATCCACTCTTTTTAGCTTTCGCCCCCATAATTGGGTATTCAGTCAAAGCATTTGTATCAAATATATACAGGTTGCATGTGTATCAAATGTATACAGGTTGGGACCCAAGCTTTTAATGCTCATAACCGACCACAAAAACCTCCAGTTGTCCTCAAAGTTGAAACCTACCCAGTCGATTAAAGTGCAAACAACAAATGGATAAATACATGAGCATTTGGTGTGTAAATTATAATGTATAATAATTGCTGTAAAAAAATGAACAAATCTGAAATCTGTTTTTATATATACATTCATGCTGAATGAATTTCTTATGGTTAAAAAGAGACAATGTATATTAACTTTCACTTAAAAAAAATGTGTGATTCCTAATTATGGCAGTGAGTTAATGGACCCCTGTGTTTTATGATCAGAGGAAAAGAATTAACTGCTGGTACTGAGCTGTAAATCCCGTTTATTGTACTGGGCTGGTTCAGGAAACAGGAGGAGCTGGTGTACAACGTAAGGAAGCGGCTGGAGGAGGCTCTGATGGCTGACATGTTGGCTCATGTAGAGGAGGCGTCCAGCGGCGGAGAGGCTCTTAAAGAAGAGGGGAACTGTCATGAAGACAAAGATGATGTATAACAAAGGTGAGCACACATACTCCTCTCACAGACTGATGGAATGTATAGATGGATTGCCAAGAATTACACAAGTACTTTTTCAATACATTCCTTTTTGTTGTTCTTTGCAATTGTTGGAATTTTATATGTGCTACTAACCTAAAACCACAGAAGAATGAAGAATGAATGCATTACTTGATAAGATTGATTTAGGTGGGATCCAACAACATTAAATATGGTTAATGGATCCGTGCGCACAGCGCATATAATTGGTAGATTGATGCCAAAAGGCACTCATTATGTGGAAATTCCCCCAGTTTGTGTTGATGCTTGAGGTGTCAGACATCATGCTGAGCTTTGGTGTTCCTCTGTCAAACAGAATTTATTGTAATTAAAAACTATGTAATAATAATAAGCACTAGTAGGGTATTAAAGATGGCATCACTCACAAATGCCCATAGGGAATTTTAGACTCTTTTACAACCTTTATATTTGGCGAAATCAGATTTTACTAATGCACTCACTCTGATTTCTAAGGGTTAATACAAGAATGGGATGCAGCCTAACAAGTTAGTACAATTTGTTTGTTGAACTACTAATGATTCGTTTAATCTTTTCAGGGCAGTCAGGTGTTTTTGAACTACCTACACACAGGTTTATCAACACATTCAACCAGGACCACATCTCCCCACTCCAAAAGATCAGCTTAACACCTCTTCCAAGATACTCTAGTCCTGCTTTGCTGGACACCGAATTAAGCCCACTGGTTGGGATTTCTCTCCAAGACTCTCAGTTGGGTTTTCAGACGTAATTTGTTTTTAAATTGTATTTTAAAAGTTTTTACGGTCTATAAGAACAAAACATTTGAAAGTGACACTATTGTGTGTTTTAAGAGTGTCTGTGGAATTCATATGGAGTGATGTGACAATCACTAAATCCTCCAGTCAGAGAAGGTGTGGAGAAACTCTAGGATGATATAGGTGAGAGAGAACTAGTCCTTTAATGATACAATCATCTGTGGCTATGACGCAGAGACAACAAAACGATGCAGTCAGTATTGTGCAATATAGAGCACTGCGTAAAGGAGTTGTGTGAAAGGCATAATGAGTTTTGGGGGCTTGGTAGACATAGCCTCATTAATAAAGTTTAATTTGTATTGTGTTCAAAAATATCCCTAATTTGGACCACACAATGTAAGGCAATAGGACCTCATGATTTCAAATTCCTAGAAATGTACACACACATACTTGGAAAAAAAAGTTAAGAACAGTTAAGATTTGGACTAAGAAAGGGTTTTGCGCTTTCTTTTCAAATTTCTAGTAAGTCCCGTAGCATCATTTCTGCCCATACTAGTTTTACATACTAGTTCCTACAAATTCAGTGTAAGACCAGTTTTATTAAGTAGATACTGGAAAAGGTTTAGTATTCTACATTTAAGGAAAAGGTTATTCTAGGTTTTGTTTTTAATTGCCACAAAGGTATTTGTACTTTTATGTTTAGTGTGTAGACATGGATGGGTTCATAAATGGTTATCTTGGGCACAATGGCAAAGAGGACAAAATGACTCTTGCCATGAATTTTCATTTGTATTTCATCAGTTCATGGTGCTTATTGAAATTACTGATGTTCTTTTATATGTTGTTCACATTTTCTTTTATATTCTGTCCACTGTTTCCACTCTGGATCACATTCAGCATAGAACGTAAAATATTAATTCACTATCAACATGTGAATGTGACCTCACATACTGTGTCTGAAGTACTGAGAAACTTAATTTTTTTTTGTGAACTCACATTGTCAGGTTGAAAATCTGTGATTTTTTTTTTCTGAAGAAATGATAATTCGATGGTTTAAACATCTTGACTGTGGAATTTACTTTGGCATTTTTCAGATTAAAGTGTTTCTGTATGTTCAGCATCGTGTCAGTTGCTCTTTTATTGACCTTGTTTGTCTGTGAATCAAACACTTTGAACATATTTAAAGGGCTCATTATACAAAAAAGCTCTCTCTATATATATACTTGGATCTAAAGCTGTGAAAACAGCCTGTTCTGAATCCATGTTTGCGATGTCACATCCATGAGAAGTTGCCGTGAATAAACTAAACAGCCCTCCCAATGTCCACGTGAAGATTATCCGTTAACTTGCCATTAAGTTAGAGCAAAGGGCACAGGGCCAGTGACTGAGGAAGAGGGACACAGGAAGCGAGGAGCCACTGCTTGTATTGCCATTTTATTCTTTCCCTTGCTTTTCCTCCTGGTCCTTCAATTTCAAGAGTCTAGTTTATCCAAGTGGCCTGGACAATATGGCAACTCCTGAGCTCTACACTAAGGTAAGACTGGAAGTAGGTTTTACATTTTGAGACAGGTGATTGTCGTAACAGTCATTGTTATTAGTTTACAAAATCATTTTTTTTAAATGAGAAGATAGAGTAATTCTAAGAAAAAAAAGGAATTCCAGTGGTTTTAAGTGTTTTATATTTAGTGAGATTTCCAGGCTGATGAAGAGCCAGAACATCACAGGGGAAGGAATGACTGCTGTTAATGTTTAACGCAGAGGAGCTCCTATTATGCTGATGATGGGGAAATTTTGTTGTTGGTCAGGAAACACAGGAGACACAGCTTTTTGTGCAGAATTTTAAAATAAAATGTGTTGGGGTTTTTTCACATAAAAAACATCCACCTGTCCATGAAAGCTACACTTTTGTAGTGAGGAATTGAGTTTATTCTTGGTACACATGTAATTGGAATGGTCTCGGGTATATACTATGAGAAGAGCTGCTCTTTCACTTCACTCCACTCTTGAGAATCACACATCATTCGGATGAGTGAAGTGGGTTATTTATGAATTCCCCTAATGATACATGTTGGACATGTGATGGACTAATCATCGGCCCTCGTGCTGTGAGTTTGAAAAGTGTGAACTGCTCTGTCCCAAGGGAGCGAGTGTGTGGGTGCCAGATCCTCAAGAAGTGTGGGTGTGTGCACAGCTACAGCAGGACTACAGGCCCGGAGACCAGCAGCTCACACTCCTTTTCGGTGATGGCAGAGTGAGACACACATATACATTCAACTTACAACATTAACACGACACTAAAGCATTTTTTTTCTCTAAAGGGCCCTTGTCTTTAAAAAGTGCTATTATTCCCTTTAGATCCTTAATTATAGATCCACAACTGATGAAAAAAAATTAATGACCTCCGCTTCACTATTTAATAGTTTTTGAATTCCCTTGATAATGAATGAGACTGACTAACATACTGTGACCATTGCAGCTATTAGGTTGTATGGATCAGTGTGTTATAGTACTATGAAAAACACACCACAGGTTCTAATGTACATAACCCATAATTGTACTCCATATCATATTAAAAGAGGTCTTTTCATTTCTACCAGCCCAATAACAGCATCCCTTTGTGCTTGTCAGAAAGAATGCACTAGGAAGCACCCACAGAGCCTGGAATGAACAAGTGTCCTCTGTTACAGTCCCAGGATACATGAACAAATTAACCCATGTTTTGCCTCTAAGGAAGTGCAGTACCCAGTTGTGCCCCCTGCTGGTCTGCCCCCTATGGGAAACCCTGATATCCTGGAGGGAGAAAACGACCTGACGGCGCTGAGTTTCCTTCATGAACCTGCAGTCCTCCACAACCTGCGCGTGCGGTTCCTCCACTACAGCAGCATCTACACATACTGTGGTTGGTTGCAGTAAACACACACAAATTAGCTCAGTACACTCAGCTGCTGCATTCAGTACAGAGCCAACAAGAACACACATTTGAGTTTTAAAAGTGTATCAATTCGGCTTAAAAACCCTGCTGGAAAAAATGCGGGTCTAAAACTTTGGGGTGTTTTAGTCCTGGTCTGCAGCAGGTATAGCTTGTCACCCAGTATGGTCATGCAGGACTAGTGTACTAGCATCTAAAACTCAACTATGGCATTTATAGTCATGTGTGAACAAACACCACAGAAATTTGTTAACCCTTTCACCAAGTGAAGTCGTGGGCAGGCACCAGCACTGCACGCAAGGAGCAGTGAGTGGGGACAGTACCTTGATCAGGGGTACCACAGTGGTGCCACTAAAAGTCTTGGGATTCAAACCCAAACCTTCTAATCACAGGGACAACTCTCTAACCACCAGACCACCATCTAACCTGTGTAAAAGTCTTAGGCCCCTATGCAAATTGTTAAAAAACATTTTCCTCAGCATGTGATAAAGTACCTTTCTGCTAGCAAAGTTAACACTAGAATAAATGCAAGCAAAAACAAAACCAGTAAAAAAAAAAAAAGTAGGATTTTGTGACCTGTTGAGGAGAACAAAAGTTTGGTAAAGGATTTCTCTGTGGTTCCTCCAGCCGTTGTTTGGATGGGAAGTACACTGGGAACGCACTGATATACTGATAACATAAAAATCACTATTTATGGTCTAGTATTGTTTGCATTTATTCTTTTTAGGTTTATTTGGAATATTTAGTAGCGTTAAAAAAAACACTCACAGTCCATCGAAATTTAAATATTATTTATTTTAACAGCTGCCTCAGACATTTTCACAGTACTGTATATATTTTTTCCTTTTTTATCTCAATATGATTTAGTGTTCCTAGCAGTGTTGTTCCCTGAGTTGGGATTTAGGGGCCATCAGGGTCTTGCGTGATTAATACTTTATGCCTTCTGGTATTCCAGTCTTAGAGACATTGTTCCAGTGTTTGCTAGTAGAGACCAGACACTGTGCTGCACCAGAGAATGATTTAAAGGGTTATATTCAAGCAGATTCCCTACCGTGTGGCATGGGATCATTGTGCCAAATGGGCTTTTGAATGGGACTTTGACATTTGCTTTTCCACAAAACTATCCTAAGATTAATTTCCTGGAGAAAAGACCACTTAATAAAATGAACCAATTCCAATTAAAAACTTCTGCACCTTTTCCTCATGTGGGCTGGCCTTTCAATTTTACAGTGAAGTTTTCTTATTTTTTATGGGGGACAAAGTTCACATTGGCATAATTCACAAGAGATCACTCACTGCACACTTCAGCCTTTCCTAAGACTTTTTTTTTCGTAAACATTAGCCAGTTGCCAAACTATAATAAACCTCAGCTGGGCGCACTAAATGGGCTATAACACAGTTCAGGACCAAAATTGCAATGTAGCTTCTAATGCACTTCCAAATGTGTCTGTTTTAGGGATTGTGCTAGTGGCCCTAAATCCATATGAAGAGCTTCCCATATATGGAGAGGAGGTGATTGACGCCTACAGTGGACAGGACATGTCCGACATGGACCCTCATATCTTTTCTCTTGCTGAGGACGCGTACCGCACCATGATCAGGTCAGGGGGAGATCAAGGGTCTGCGGCTTCACCATCATGACTACAGACCCTTTTAGCCCACAGTCTAGAGTGTGAACCACCTTTACTAGCATTATGAGTGTTACCACCAAACTGGACCCCCCTGATGTTTTAATAACAAAAAATTCATTCGTAACCCAAATGTATATATTGTATATTATCAAACAAACGTATTCTATGATATGTTCAGGAAATACATTCTGAATGAGATAAACCTGTCGGTTGTATATTTCAGTGAAAAATAATAAGTTTTTTGGTATATTTATTTGAACTTCACAATGTTGGCAGTAAACCTTAGCATTTGTGCTAGAATTGTAACATTCGTGTGTGCATCCTCAAAATAATTTACCCCCTGTATAAATTGTATTTTTGCCATACATGTTGGTCTATGGATGTTTGTTACTTTATTCTGCTGGCTTAATCATTTATTTTTGCTGGTTTCATGCATTATTTTGCTGGTTTGCTAGTTTTACTTTATGCTCCTCTTAACTTCAGGGCTGCCAACTCTCACGAAATGAGCGTGAGACACACGCATCTGACTGACTTCACAAGCTCTCACGCCACACCTCCGATTTCTCACGCTGAAAATCTATTTTTTCTATTTTCCCCATTGTTCACACTCCTCATCGGTAGGTGGGCCACCGAATGGCGCAGCAATCCTCGCCGCGGCAAAAAAAGTCCTAGGCAGCACCAAACATCCGCCCCCTTTCATAGGTTTCCTTAATGTATCATATTATCTTATGCATTTTGAAACATGGACCCTGGGAAAATGCTCCAATCACTTGCAAACTTACCTGCCAATTGCTCCAGAACAAAATTAAAGAAGCCAACTTTGGACACCACATTAGCCGTGATCATTGCTGTACTTCCACACGCAGGGAGGAGAAGAACCAGTCGATTATCATTAGTGGTGAATCAGGTTCTGGCAAAACAGTCTCTGCGAAGTTTACAATGCGCTATTTCGCTGTGGTTGGAGGAGCAGCCCAGCAGACCAGCGTGGAGGAGAAGGTCTTGGCATCCAACCCCATCATGGAGGTACTGGTGCAGAACTTGCCCCCTCTTCGGTTTCGTTACATTTCAGTGTATGTAGTGTTAATATATTTTCTATACTGCAGGCTATCGGGAATGCTAAGACTATTCGCAATGATAACAGCAGCAGGTTTGGGAAATATATTGAGATCGGCTTTGGATCCAAAGGAGACATAATTGGAGCGAACATGAGGACTTACCTGTTGGAGAAATCCAGAGTTGTTTTTCAGGTGCTCTGTATTTGAATACAATCTGTTATGGAATTCTGTCTACTTGTTCGTAACCAAGTTTATTGTTTGAAATGAATTTCTGATTACTTTGTTAGGCTCCACGGGAGAGAAATTATCACATCTTCTACCAGCTTTGTGCCTCCAAAGACCTTCCAGAAATGAGGGGCCTCAAACTTGGTAAGTTAAATACTTGTACGTGCAGGACTAGAGTCTGTTATCGGACATGAAGACATTTTGAACAGTCGTTGCTTTTTTAGATTCTGCAGAGAACTTTAGATACACTAATCAGGGAACGGACATCCATATTCCTGGCGTAGATGATACCATGGAGCTGGAGCAGACACGAAATGCTTTGACTATTTTAGGTGCGGCATATTTTCACCCACATCATATTGACAGAAGCTCATTCCAATGTGAGGTACCTGTGGCGATATTCTGCGTTTTTACTGCAGGAGTTCAACTTGACCAGCAGATGGAGCTGTTTCGGATACTGGCGGCTGTCCTGCACCTTGGAAATGTGAACATTCAAGCGAGTGGCAGGGGGGGTGATCGCAGCTACATCAATGTATGTGCAGTATTAATTTAAAATGCACATACACGAGCAGAGCCAGCCATCGTCATTACATTATAATAATGAGGATGAAAACCATGCTGCTCAGAGAGGCCCAGTGTTAACATATCATTACAACTAATAAATGGGATTTAGAGGCTCAAATTAAACTAATTAAAACATCTGTACACCTAATATATATCACAAATGACAGCATAAATATTCAGATCTCTTAAAAGTCTTTAGATTGGTCTGGGTTACAAATTGCACTGATATTTTGTACTAAGTCATATTTCAATTTAAAAGACTGACATTCAAAATGAATTCATTTGTAATTGGTTTCCAAGCTGGAAATCTCTGTTTCCATAAGTAATCAACCAAGTTTCTATGAAGACCAAAATATCATTTTTACGAAAATCATAGACATACAGCATAGCCCAGCTAAAATATGAGACAATAATTTTTTGCCTGCAGCCACATGTTTATGCCTGTTCTGTGTCCCATTCTTTTGTGTAAACTGGTAAAATACTTCACCAGTAACTTAGTTTATATTACATCTCTTACTGTCGGCGGCCTATTTACAGCATAGTGCATTTAGTACACAGTATTTCTGGAGTTTTTTTTTGGAGTAATTTTAAGTTTGTATCTTTGTCTCTCTGTGTGTCTGTGCAGTTGTAGCATAAGCAGCTTCCTTTGGGATCAATAACGTTTTCTGGTATTGATTAATGCAGCAATAAGTTCTACCTAGTTCTAAACTGAAGGGGCTAATGCAAGCAGCATGTTCTATTATTTTAGTTTCTGACAAATAATGAAATTACATTGAAACATGCGAATTTACAATAAAAATGATCTCAAACAATTGTTCTTTTCAGCCAGAAGCCTTTTCAGACTAATCTGAAGCCTTTTTAGGGCATTGCATGCTTCCAGGTGTATGAAACACCATCATCACTGTGTGAATTTTTTAATTTTTTATGAAAATACAGTAAATAATTAGTCTCTTTCTTATGTATGTGTTATATATGTTGGAAGGGAGATGAGCGGTCCCTGGTGATCTTCTCTAAACTGATGGGGGTGGAGGGTTCTCAGATGGCTCACTGGCTGTGTAATCAGCGATTAGCTGTGGGTGGAGAGATGCTGGTGAAGCCAATGTCTGGCCAGAAGTCTAGTGAGGCACGGGATGCTCTGGCCAAACACATTTACGGGCAACTGTTTGCCTGGATTGTCAAGAGGCTGAACTCAGCTCTTCGAGCCAAGAGAGAGCAGCCTAAGAGCTTTACAGGAGTACTGGACATATATGGGTGAGCACACAGTTGGGGAGCTATGATACAGTCCTCTGAGTCATGCCTGATCCTTGCTGCTGATTAGTTTCTATGTTTTTCCTTTTTTCCAGATTTGAGACTTTTGACAGAAACAGTTTTGAGCAATTCTGCATCAACTATGCCAATGAGAAACTTCAGCAGCAGTTCAACAGGGTAAGCTAAAATAATAGTTTGATGAAAAATCAAACACACAATTCCCCCTTTACCTCTAGTGTTGTCATGTTAGGTGTCAAGTATAGTATAACATGTATGATATGCTTATACCTTATATGAGCATTGTGTAAACTTTGTGTAAATCAACACAAATCTGGTTTAAATATTTCAAACTGTCAAAAGGATCGTTCAGGGATTTCCTATGTTTTGAGCAAGTCTGATTCTAGAGCATCTTTGGCATCAAACAACTCTGCATTGGTGCATTTGATTCAGTTTCCCATTTATATGTAGTAATAGACTTTAGTAATAAACATTTTGGAGCTACCTGTTACAATCTACTAAAGGAAAATTCAGGCATCATAGTGGATGTTTTTAGTAATTTAGCTATGGATTTTGTCACTGTTTGTTTAAAACAAAAACACATAATGTCATAAAGTGCAAAACATTAACATAGGCATCCATAAATGCATAAATAAATCATATGCATTTGCCAGTCTATTCCTGTAAAGTGTAGCATGTATCAGACGGGCTGTGTAGTTACTGGAACAGGATAATATGACACAATCATGCTAGTTGCTCCTTATTGTTTCTCCAGCATGTGTTCCAGTTGGAGCAAGAAGAGTATGTGCGAGAGGAGCTGCCCTGGAACCGTATTGAATTCAGTGATAACCAGCCTTGCATCACCCTGATAGAGGGTTCCTTGGGCCTGCTGGATCTGCTGGATGAAGAATGCAGAGTAAGTCTATTTTAAGTCCCCTGAAATCAGATCTGTAGAGTCTACTGCCCAAGGATTAAACAGTTAAAAGAGCTATTCAGCAGAGCCATGCAAGCTTTTGAGTGTTCATTGGAGTTTCTTTGTTCCAGTTTTAAACTTAAGGTGTTCTTTCAGAAAGTGCTAGTGTTTATAAGGCAGATATGAATTGTAATTATTTGCAAAGTACCTGAAATGTTTAAAAATGCTACGTTTTCTGAAGCTACCAATCTAAATACCATATTTTGCTCTGTGATATTTTTATGTTAGGTTCCGAAAGGCTCGGATGAAAACTGGGCACGGAAACTGTATGAGCAGCACTTGAACCAGAGCCTCCATTTCCACAAGCCGCGCATGTCCAACTCTGCCTTTATTGTGCTTCATTTCGCCGACATGGTCAGACAATCTAAGTCTTAATTAACTTTAAATATATTTACTTAATATACACTACTGCTTAGAACTTTGACATGAATTAGCAAAAAGGCTTATATACTTAGGAAATTTATATAGACATATAATATTAATGCTGGGTGATTTTTTTGCATTGTTTTCTGTATATAATCGCAAAAATATTCGCCAAATTAAATCACTAATTCAAAAGTAGTGCATTGCGCAATTTTATTTTAAAAGTACTTCTAAATAAAAAAGCGCAATAACATTTGGTTTGCAATCACTTTAAACGAATAAAGATCTGTTAACTTAATAATAACACAGTGTCCAGCCCAATATATATATATATATATGCACATATAAACACATTAACACATTGTATTAATATTATTTGAATGATAATATTAGCTTTAAAACCATATAATGCTCAGCAAATGTATATATTTATACGTATGATCCTGTAAAAATGAAACATGTTTGTGCAACCATATAAACATCTTAAGTGGACCTCTGCATGTAAGATGCCATATTCCTCTGTTTCAGGTCCAATATGAATGTGATGGGTTTTTAGATAAGAACCGTGACACAGTATTCGAAGAACCAATCAATATAATGAGAGCCAGTCAGGTAGGTACATACTTTTGTGTCTGTTCATTCTGGTATGCTGAGATTCTAAGTCAAACTGATTAAACACCTTCTGTCCCCAGTCAGAACTGATTGCGGAGTTGTTCCAGCAGCAGTCTTCAGAAGGCTCGCCCTCTGCCTCCTCTCTGCCTAATGGGAGTGTGCGCTCGGGAAAAAGGACTCACCGTGAGCACAAACTGACTGTGGGCTTCCAGTTCCGCCAGTCACTGCAGCTCCTGATGGACACACTCAACAGCACCACTCCTCACTACGTCCGCTGCATCAAGCCCAATGACCTCAAACAGTCTTTCTTGTGTGTGTGGGAGGTCTCTGGTCTTTAGGAGTTGGTGTGTGTAATGTGTTGTGTAACTTGCCCCCTGTCTCTCTCCCTCAGGTTCGATCCTAAGAGAGCAGTGCAGCAGTTGCGAGCTTGTGGAGTTTTGGAAACAATTCGCATCAGTGCTGCAGGCTACCCATCCAGGCAATTTCAACACCTCTTGTGTCCAAATTCTCACACAGTCTGTAGATACACTGGAGTAGCTGCTGACAGCTCTGACATGTCGAAAAACCTGACTGACTGTACTAATGTTGTATCATTGAATTCTGAACTTTCCTTTCTTCATGAATGAAAGTCATTGGTTGTTTTCTAGTACTTTGCAAAACTCTTTGGTGAAAATAATATTTAAGTTTAGTCCTTGTGGTTGTTTTTATTTGTGAATGGGCCAATTATAATTTGTGATTTGATTTCAACAGTACCAAAAACCTGATAATTTTGTAAATTGTCTTTAAATCTTAGTGATTTGACATTTTAATAATGCTAGTCGTCTCCTGCCTCATCCAGGTGGACGTATGAGGAGTTCTTTAGTCGCTACAGAGTTCTCCTTCAAGGCTGGTCTGCTCAGGATGATCTGCGGGTGTCCTGTCTGACGGCCATCCCTGCCCTCATCCCTGACCCTGAACAGTACTGCTTTGGCAAAACGAAAGTTTTCTTCCGGGCTGGGCAGGTGGCCGTGCTCGAGAAGCTGAGGGCTGAGAGGCTCAGGGCAGCAGGAGTGCTGATCCAGAGCAGGGTGAGAGGCTGGATCCAGCGTCGCCGGTACCTTCAGCTGCGCTGTTCCACTCTCACCCTGCAGAGATACGCTCGGGGAGCATTTGCTCGCAGGTGACGTGCTTGTGTGAGAGTGTGTTTTAGTGTGTGCCTGTATTTGTATGTTTGCACTGAGAAAAATGCAGCTGAAGTTGCATTTGATTACATCATATGTTAGGAAGGATTACTAATAGAAAAAGTAAGAGCAGAAACCCAAGAAAATATGTAACTAACAGAGTACCTATTCTTTTTTATCATTCTTATGAACCAGAAATTGTTCACATAATTGTGCTGAGTGAAATAGGTCTTTTAACCCAGCATGAATGTGCTGGTAATTTTAGGCTGGCCTGGACTCTGCGGTACTCACGGGCTGCCCTGATCATCCAGAAGACCTACCGTATGGTGATGGTGCGGCAACTCTATCTTGCCATCCGAGAGGCCACCATCACCATTCAGTCCTTTGCTAGAGGGATGCAGGCCCGCCGCACATACAGACTGGTAAGCTCAGTGGACAGAGAAGGTACTGTTTCTGAATCAGGGACACAGAGAACAGTATAAAATATCAAATAAAATAAAAAAAACTCTATATGAAATATACAATGCCATATACACAGTGTATTGCCCCTGTAATTGTGTATATAGCTTTGTGTTTATAGCCCAGATTTTTTTTAACTGGCCTGCTCTATTCCTCAAACAAATACTTGAGGTTAATTTATGACATGAATAAATTAATTACATTGATTTTAAATAAAAAGTCTTCATACTAAATTGTTGTAATTTAACCAATCATCGATGCTTGGCAAAACCAGCTTGATATGTCCATGTTAAACTAATGTGTTTTCATTTACATGACCTGTTTTAGGAAAACACCTCGAATACAGTGTATTAGGGATGTCTTTTTAGAAGTGTCTTAGCCTGTTGCATTACATGTGACAAGATGTGCCCTGTAATAAATCTGTATATCTACAACTGATCAGCTAGTCCGTCAGCTAGTCTGGTGAAACCTGGTGAAATGTTATTTATAAACTGTTAGTAGTGTTTTTTTCACATTATTGTTACTAAATGTATTAAATATCAGTAAAAAAAGAATGAATACAAATCACATTATACAGTAAATAGTGATTTAATACATATATTATATCAGTGTGTTTTTTGTGGAACTCCAATCACATTTCACAAATCCAAGCAATGAATGAAGGCATCGAAGAGAAATCTGGAGTCAACCTGTTTTCTTCTTACCAGCTCACAAAAAATATCAACTATGTGTTAACAAACAAATCTCGATTATTTTTACTGCTTTCTGGTGTCTTCGCATTTATACAAATGTTACATTACTAAGCAGAAAGACTCATTAATTTTCCCTGTCTGAGAAAATGGCTTTAAACCAATTACGTAGGTGCCTACGACCATTGCTCAGTAGGTGGAGGTGGATGTTGTGTCTATGTCTCTGTGTCTGTGTGCAGGTGCTGGCAGAGCGTGCGGCAGTGCGTCTGCAGGCCTGGGTGCGGTGCTGGCTGACCCGCCGCTGGTTCAGGCGCGTGAGGGCTGCGGTGCTGCTGCTGCAGTGCTGTGTGCGCAGGAGGGCAGCGAGGCAGGAGCTGAAGAGGCTGAAGGCCGAGGCTCGATCAGTAGAGAAGTACAGAGAACTCAACAAGGGCATGGAGGTCAAACTAATGCAGTTGCAGCTGCGGGCTGACCAGCAGGTGAGGACGAGTGAATGTTTAAGGGTTTGTGCTGAAAGGTGTGTTGAGCTTAGTTTACATGTTTGATTTTCAGTTACATTACAATCATAGGGTCCTTTAATAAAACGTGTCAAATGAGGACAATATACTCAGCCATATGAGGACATGTACACAGCCATAACATTAAAACCACTGCCTAATATTGTGTAGGTCCACAAAACAATTAACATTAACTTTATTAGATTCATTAAGAGACTTACATTTGAAGTAGATTTAGTATTGTACAATCCTTTTATTACTGCATTCATAATTTTGCTAAGATTTTTGAATGAGACACGGCTTCTGTTTATGAAAATATGATACATATTGTGTATTGACAATATGTGTACTGTGTGTATAACTTCTAAACAAGGTGTGTTTTGAATAAGGTTACATGTTGTCTTTAAATTCACTAGCGTATTCCAGTCATTTTATACACTTACCAGATATTGAATATATTATTTAACATATTGATTCTCAATATGTTTTCAGCTCCGATTCTTTATGGCCCCATTCCTGATTTCTTCATTAGAATCTGTAAAATGTTTGAAATAAAATTTTCCCAAAGAGTTCAATGGGTTAGATGTGACGAGTGAGCTATCCAAGGCCTATGTCGGAAATTTTACATGGACACACACACACTGCTATAAACTATGAAATACAAGGCCTGCAGAATTCAGTCCTCCTATGTATATTTGGATAGGTTTTTTCCTTAATTAAATAAATAATCTTAAAAACAGCATTTTATATTTTACTTGGTCTATCTAATTTAGAATTTTTCAGATCATCTGAAATGCAAAAATAAGAAATCAGAAAGTGGGCAATTTTTTTTTCACGGCACTGTGTATATATATCAGTTGCGGCTGCTAACCTTTCAAAAATGGGAAGCTAATTTTAGGTGTGTATCATGAAATTTGTCACATTATTTGTCCATACATTCTGGCCTTTTTACACAGTCTTTACACTTGCAGTCAGCCAGTTCACATGGTCATACTGGCAGAGCTGAAAAGAGTTGCTATTTTCCCCTGATTTTTGCACAAAATCTTTGGCATTGGTCTGCCTTGTTGTTTACTTTTAAGTCTCTCTTTGCCAAAATAACTATACAATAACAATAATATCAACAATATTATGCACTGCTTGCTAGCTGGCTGGTTTCCCCTTTCAATAGCTCCTTTAATTGATATGAAACAAGAAAGCTGTAATTACATTTTTAATTACAGAATTATATGTACAAATGGAAATGGTTTATATCACCAGCAAAAAAACCATGCTATGTGCAGCAGGTTTTTTTACGACTTCTCTCGCAGATCCACTGGGACTGAGCGTGAATCTCCAAGCCACTGATAAAAATAATAAAAAATTATATATGTATATATA
>JBBMFX010000035.1:10032689-10061673 GCA_037832545.1 Rhabdalestes septentrionalis | reverse complement strand
ATAATATTCAATTATATAGGGGGGGGGGTGAATGTATATAAAAAAGGAATAAACTTCAATTATAGAAGTATCTCCACAATAAGTGGTCCTAACCCTATTTGTTTTACACTAATGTGTAGACAGTGAACAGTAATGTTTGTGTTCAGTGTAATTCTAATATAATTCCTAACATAACTAAATCAAACAGTGATGAAATACGGTATTCAGGATGGACTGAATCATATTCTAAAGTAAAATAATCATAATGCATTTTCTGTTTTAGCACTGAGCACAGAAAAACAAGGAGTCTCTCACTTATCTCACTCGCCTGTCACTTGCATGCCCACACTCCCACACACACACTCACATACACACACACACACACACACACACACGACACAGCCCGAGCAGTCGTGAGTCACGGCTTTCCCTCAGCACCGCACACGTGCTCCTCTCACACTGAAGTGTGTGTGTGCATTCTCTGCCATTCAAAATCACACACTTCATTCCGGGCTTTCTTATCTCTGTAGTGCCAGTATACATGTCAAACTGATGTATGTGCACATACAGCAAGTCCCAAGGTCTGGTACATGCAGAAGGTGGTCAGGCTGACCAAAACTGCCTTTGTGGGGGTATGGGTGCTGGCAGGGCATGCGACTGGGCCATTTGAATGGGATGTGAATGATCTGATTGGGGGATGGTTTCAGGTGGGTCACTGATTGATTCTTGTAGACGTACCCTTCTCGGGGTACACATCCTCGCTATGGGTGAACCTCACCCCCTTCCCTCCATGAACTGGCGGAGAGAGAGGGGGAGGAGAACAGGAGGAAAGAGAAGGAGCATTACAAAAACAAGTGAAGAAGAAGAAGGAGACAATGATCAAGAGGAAAAGAGAAATATAAGAGAGTGAGAGAGAGAAAGAGAGAGAGAGACAGACAGACAGACAGAGAAGCAGACAGCGAAAGAGAGAAAGAGAAACAGAAAGAGAGAGAGACAGAGAGAGGGGCAGACAGAAAGAAAATAAACTAGCAAATCAATAAAGACTTCTCAACATTACTTGAATTGATTTCTGTCAAAGGATACAATTTTCTTTTCAACACACCCACACACACAAACACTCGCATTTTCGCACACACACACACATGCACACACACTACCTTAGCTCCATTGTTTCCTAATGTGTTTAAAAATATGATGGAGAGACATTTATTCTAATTACACTTCCTGTGATCATTCATTAAAATGACTTCTCTGCTAGAGGCAAAGACAGCCAAACTGTGTCAGGATTCCCACAGCACAATCACAATTACTACTATAACAGGGAAAGAACACAGAAAGAATGAGAATATGAGAGAAAGAGCGACAGAGAATGAGGAAAGGTCTGCAAACAATATGCAGAGGAAAGGAGAGGCATTAAAAAATGCTAATTAAAACTGAAGAATCTGCATTTTGGACACAGAAAGAGTATTTTATCAAAGATCAACCTAGAGATCAGCCAAGAGAAAGAGAGAAATAAAAAAACAAAACATACAAATGACAAGTCGAATTTCAAGGCCAACAAAAAGTGAGAGGGCGATGGCTCTTACCCTGTGCATTCTGCGACTGGACAAAGGTCTTGATGAGCTTGTCAGTAGCTTGTGTGTAGAGCGACAGGGCGTAGTGTAGAGACTGTAGGTCAGGACTCTTCTCCAGGAAGGTTTTCTTAAGGCCCACTCCTCCCGCATGGAAATATTGCTGTAGAATAAAGAATTAGAAGAATTAGCTTTCTGACCAACTTCAGCAAACTCTACAGCTCACAAGTTCCACTGAAGGACATATCCAGTTCAGTCCAGCTTTTATACATCTGGATTATAGGAGTAAGACTAGGAAGTTCATTAATACAGTTCTTTAAAAGAACTACAAAAGAACGTGTTGATAAGAAAGAATGTAAAAAGGACATTCACATGTCCTGGTGCACTCTTAAATCTCACATCCTACACATAAGACATTTGTGTAGGTTTGTGCACAAAAGAAATTATTGCCATTTTCAAGTTATTGCCTTATTCTATTATTCTTTATAATTACACATGTTGTTTTAATCACTGTTCTTTTAAGACTGTATTGTTCCTCGTTCAAAAAGTGAACGAGAAAACTGAAAGAGTTCTTAACTTTTTGAAGAGGCAGGGGTTAAAGAGGCTAAAGAGACAGATATGTCTGTGAAGATATGCCAGCGCACTGTTTTTTGTGATGGTTGGTTTTTGAAGCTTACATTCTAGATATGAAACATATGCACCAGAGTGTCAATTATATATTTAAACACAAATGCAAAAACAATTCAGTTTTACAGTCCACAGCAAACTGAAAAAGGTCAAAGATGTACAAGCACATTTATTTTCTTTCATTTATTTTATGTAATATAAAACAATATACTAAAAACCAGAAACTCAACTGTTTATTATTATGTGTTTTATTACCTTAATTGTATCTAGGGCCAACTCGATGACCGCACATTGCTTGGGAGATAAGGCCTTGGCCTCCTCGCGCACCATGTGCTCCTGTGAAGGGAAAACACAGAGACGGTTTCCTCAGTGGGTTCCCATGATGCTTTTACGGGCTAAAATGAATGGCTGAAATGAATGCAGACATGTTTGGGTAACTATGAAAACATTCAATACTGTGTTACCTTTAGTTTGGAAAGCTGGCCAAGCTCCTTAGCTGCATTGAAGATCAGCTGCGTTCCCTGGAGGAAAAGGAAAATAAAAAGCAAAACGAGGATGCAGAAAGAGGGGGGAGAAAGGATGTTAGTGAGATTATGGAGGTGAACAGTGCATAAGACAGAAATGCCACATACAAGAGGTCAGCAACAGACAACTGAAGAAGTCAGACATGAACACACATTCTAAAACACACACACACACACAGTTTCATTGAACCTAGAAGAGCTCCTTACACACACACACACACACACACACACACACACACACACACACACATTCTTTATAGAACGCAATGCAAGACATTAAACTAGCTATGTACAGAAGACAAAACTGACAGAACTGTACAGAGAGAGAGTGAGTTGAAAAGTCTGGAGAATCCAGTAGGTCCACAGCCTGTAGGTCCACACTGTGGTGATATATCAGGTATCTAGAACTGGGCGATACACTAGTAAGGATATATCACTTTTTGAAAAAGGCATGTGCACCTTAGCAATGTGCCAGTGTCTATATGGTTACATCTTATGGCTTCAACTAAACACACATTCAGTAGATAAACACAGAATGCGGCATACTGCATCCAACAGAAATAACCATGTATTTCTACAACCATACAAATGCAATAAAAGTAATCATCGAGACCAACATGGACTCTGAACACATTGTCCATGGCTCCAAACCAGCTATCATGAAAGCATGCACTTTCTGGTCTATTTTAAAAGGGTCTGAATGCTACATGGAGCCTGAAGGCCTGTATCATTCACTCAGCTATGCAAAGGGGATGCTGGGATGGGAAGAGCTACTGCTAAGGGGAATCTGAGGAAGAAAGAGTGAGAAACCAGTTTGTTCCCAGCGGTTTGGTTTGAGACCGGGGACCCAAGTAACACAGAGAAGAGAGACATTCAGAAATGGATAGAGAAGGAAAGACAGGACACATTGAACTAAAGGGGGTTTAGTCCTTACATCACTGTGACAAGCAAGCTTCACCCTGCCCTGTGAAGAGAGGACAGCATTATTAACTCCAGAAGATCTTCACCTTCCTCACATTGGCTGATTGACATGGACTGACAGACTGACAAGCCATCAAATTAGCTTCATAAAAATGTGCATAATTCATTAGAAATCAGACTGCAAAGAATAACACGGGTGTTGTTTTGAGATCAGGATCACATCAGGACCCTTCTAAATTCTTCTATCGGTGACGTGTTACAGCTGCCGGTTTGATGACACTCGACATGACTGCAGCAAAACCTAGCGTACAAGTGGAAATATCTAAGCAGAAAAACATTAGTGATAAAATAAGAATAAAGTGTAAGAAAAGAAGTTATACTGTGTAATAAAAAATAATTTAACAAAGTAAATCCTAATTATTTCAAAGACAGTTGTTAGTCAGGACAGAAAAAAAAAAAATTCTGATAGAAAAATGACAATAACTAAGCAAAAACAGAACATCAACATGAGTAAACGAATTACACAAACCAGCCTCACTTTGTTTACATCTAAAATTATACTAACAGGAAGAATAAATTCAGCATGTAAACAATCCCCAAACTATCCCCCCAACTATATCTTACTCATAAAGCAGTGAGAAACTGTCCGTTTTGATAAAAACGACGTTCATGAACACAACCAAAAACCAAATACCAGGACAAGATTGACAAAACAGTGTCTGCCGAGAGCACAGACTGGAAGGTCAGAATCGAGTTTGAGACGCAAGCAACGGACCGACAGAGGAGAGAAGGGTTCAAACAAGTGAGAGTGGGGGAGGGCGGCACCAACTACTGACCAAAAACCACAAAGCCACCACTGAAACCACCCAGGCTAGAAACCCGCCACGCGATGCAGGGGAGCAACAGGTGACAGTGGAAGCGTGAGAGAGAGAGTGCCACTTCCAGAGGAGAAAGTGAGGGGGAGAGAGAGGGGGAGGCAGAAGAAAGGGGAACTGAGGGGACTACAGGTAGTGTGGAGGGCCACCAGATTGAAGGATTAGTTTGGGAAGGCCCTGTCCAAGTCAACCAGGAATGCACCATGCTCCGGCCACTTCAGCTGGAAATGAGAGGAGGAGGGGGGATGAGAAGAGAGTGGTTGAAAGGAAGACAGAAATAGAGAGAAAGATAAAGACAAACGAAGTGACCAACAGATGAGGACGCACAGTGGACGAGAGGAGGGGGGAGACTTTGCAGCCACATAGAGCAGAAGGAAAATGTGGGGGATAACCCGGCACTGACGGACTGCAGGACAGACAGACGCACAGAGAGGAGTGCTGCCGTACTTACTATCATCTGTGGAGGAGGAGCGGGGTGGGCGAGCGAGAATGTAATAATAACCAGAAAGAAGGGTCAGTGAAGAGCCCCACATCAAAAGCAAAGCATCATCATCATCAAAAAATGCCAGTTTCAGGCCTCCTGCATTACTGACTATAAAGTTCCAGTGTTAAGACTAGAAAAGGGTCACATGGCTAGTGCTCAGCCATTAGATTTCAATGCGGAGCCCAGCACAGGCCTGGAACCATCCCAAAGACTGAGGATTTGGAGTAACGACATGGGGCTCTTTTATCAATACAAAACAAACCAAACAAAAACAACACAAATAAGAACAGATGTATAAACACAAAGAAAAAAAGATTAGGCTGGTCTCTGATTCCATAGCCATGAGTTTGTGATATTAAAAAAATCATTGCCACCAAGAACAATGAAACCCCAATTTGGAGAACAAAGAGCAGCCTTTAGTGGGTGTTGGGATGATAATGGTGCACTCTCTTGGCCCTTATTGATTGATCTTCAGGTGAACAGTAGAATGAGTCATTTTGCAAATGAATATTTGGGCCAGGGAACAAGGAACAAGGAAATACTGGTTCGTCTATATCCCCATCGCTCTTCACCTGTGACTTCAGAAGCCATATAGTAAAACAATATGCATTATTCAATCACCGTTAATTGCCCACACATCTTTGATTACTGCTACATCTTTAACAGCAACAAAATTTGCCAGTAAAATGTAATTACTGTCCTAAGCCACTAAAAAAATTTTTATTTGATTCTGATAGGCCCTCACCGTTTGGTCAGTAAGAGGTGGTAAAACGATGGTCTTCTCCATAGTGTTCATGACAAGTTTCCAGAGTTCCTTCAGAACTCGCTTCAGAACGGTCTTCTCACATATCTTAGCAAACAGTGACAGGCTGAGCAGATTAAAAAAAGAAGAGCACAAGTGAAAAACAAAGCCTTTATGTTCCAATGCATCTCAGGCAAGAACAACAAATCTAGCACCAGGCCTTGCTTCCTAATTGCTCACTTTCAGTGTTGTCACTTTTAGTTTTATAAGGTAATAACAAGGACAATCAGGAGATGAAAAGAGTACGCTCTGACGGTAAAATAATAAGTGCTGCCCCTATGGCCCTTCTGGTAGAGAAAACCTACTTGCTGTCCAGGAAGTCCATGATAGGCTGCAGCACGTTGTCTGCATCCTGGGCAACGCTGCTGCAGGCACTAGCTGGAACGTTGCCTGTGCCTTTCACTTGGCTCAGAATGTCTCCCATCTGCTTCACATTTTCTTCTATGTTGGGCTGGAAACTGTAAGGCAGAGGGGGCAAAAAATCATTAAATTACTTAGTATCAGTTAATCAGAGATATGATATAAAACCATAAGTCTTATAAAAAATGTTAATTTAAGTTGGGAATATCAGCAGTGACTCCTGTTCCTTATACTTCCATGCAAGACAGCTGGAATGGAAAATCTTTCCTACACAGCTGCCTAACACACCTGGTCGCGAAAATCCTGGCCAAGTCATCCAACACATTGTTGAGCTTCACCTGCAGTTCTTTCAGGATATCACTGGCCTCAACATTTAGCTGAAACACACAAAATTCTTGCTGAAACAATACTGAGCTCATCAAAAAATACACGGTCTACTTCTCAGCTGTTCCTGCCGAAGCAAATATTATCATTTTTGATGCTGACTCACATCCTTGCCCCCCATGGCCTCAAACATCTTTTCCAGTTGCACCCGGAGCTGCTGGATGTTGTTGATCAGGATACATGGCTATGGAAGAAGGGAAATACCACTTGAGTTAAGAATCCCTAAATAACTTCAAACTCCTAACTGACGCAAAAAACTAACTGACTCAGAACATACCTTTATAGCACCATCTTTCGCATTCTATAATTTAATAGAAATTAAAATGTGTTATAATAAGAAAAAACACAGAAATAACAAAGGAAAATAATAATGTCATGTAAGATTTTCAGCAATTTACCACTTTCTCCTTGGTGCAGTGATTGGGGAAGTCCCTGGAAATGATGTCAGCATAAGAGAGCAGAACATTGCTTATCGTCTGCAGAAGGAAGAGTCAGAAAAGACTTGCATAACTATGCCTGTTATGAGAAGTATAAGGTACGCAAAATAGAGAATATATAATTGTACTAGAACTCATAATTTAGACCTTTGCAAATCTCTTCATGTAGTGGCCCACAATCTGAGGATCAGGGCATTCCAACTTTTTAATAATCTCGAAGCTTTGGTTGAGCTGGGAAAAGACATCCACCACTGAACAGGAGAACAAAGCATGCTCTGAAGTCTGCTGGTACTGTGGGGAGAGACGAAAGCACAGTGACTGGGCAGGTCAGGAAAAGTTCTGGAAGTGCTGCAGCCAAAAAGACATCAGGCTATTTGCGGCCAGACACCAGTAGGTGTGATTTCTCTTGTCTGGGAGTAATTGGGTTTAGGTGAGGCCATGGTGACTCTCAAAAGAGGGCAGAGGTGAAAAAAAAGAACTGAAGGGCTCTCCTGTGGGCTGGGGAATGTGCTAGAGCAGCTGGGTGGCCAGTACATTAAATATTTTTTTAAACGTCTTGCTTCAGAACTGTACTTGTACCAGAGATTTGCTCAATATTGTGTGTGTGCGTGTGTGTGTGTGGGTAATATATATATATATATGACATTCATAAGAAGATAACATAAGAAAATCTTATCCTCCCATTCCGAGGGAAATATTCTTTTGTATATGGGATGCTCAGGGCAACAGAGGGACGAAATAAAACAATAGAGATTATATTAAAAGGAAAATAGACAAACACTAGACATTTTTGTAACCAGATAAACTGCTGTGTGTAAGATATGCATGTCCAGTATATATATGGTCGGTATCTTACTCCATCTTTTTTGTCTCTTTCCAGAGCTCCATGCAGAAAGTCACGAGAAACTTCCTCATTCTCATCCAGCCACTGGATGACAAAGGGCTCAAACCACCTGCAGATCATCAAAAAGTTTTCAGATTCAGATGTATGCATGTGTCTTAGGGTAAATAGCCACTGTGTCTTCTGCCCAGACAAAACAAATTAGATTTTCTTAGGTGCAACATGTGTGACCAATCATTTACTTGTAAAACCGTAACACTAGGAAAATACATACATACATAATACAATACTGAATGCAGAAATGATTTTAGGTCCATCACTGTTTGTTTAAACTCTCCTTGTGGCATATGTATTATGTATATGTGTGATCCAATACCTAGTTTAGAGAATGTATTATTTTTGTAAAATCAGATACATTGGTGGTGAAATTAATAAATCCATGCAATGGTCTACCTTTTTTTTAAGTCTAATGTATTAAACTGGGTTTAAAGTGATTTGGGGGCATATTTAGGGTTTAGACTATAAAAATAGGCATTTATAGGCCTTTTTGTACCACATCACAAATTTGCGGTTTTTCACAATTAACTGTTACTCTTGAAACGTAACGAATTTAAATGAATTTCAGGGGTTGGCTGTAAATCTTTTACACACGTTTATCAAATTATGCATTTGCACCGTGAAGACTGAAAACTGCCACAGATTTTTATTCAAGTGGTATGATTGACTGGATATATGGATGAGATGTTTAATTAGGTACATCTACCTTGTTTCTACACTCACTGCCCACTGTAGGTGCATTTTATAGTTTACACTCACAGACTGTAAACCATCTGTTTCTCTGCATCATTGAGATGGCTGTGGCATGCGAGTGTGTGTGTATGTGCTGCACAGAGTGAATCACACACAGCAGTACTGCTGCATTTTTTAAACACTCAGATATATCTAACATTCTGGTCCATCTGGCAGGTGTAAGGTTATTGCCAGTTTTTCTGTTGCTGCACAGTTTGTGTCAGTCACTAGTCTTTTGACAATGTTCAGTTTCTGTATGGTTGGTTGGAAATTTGGGGTCATGCATGATCAATGGCCACTGTCAACCTCATAGGCAACTGATGGACTAAAGAACTTGTGTGCCAAGGGAAAGTCAGTGAAAACCACTCACGCTGGGTACTCTGGCACTCTGCTCTTGAAGAAAGGTAGATCTTTGCAGTACTCATTGTAGAGCCACTTCACTTTGAAGTGCAGGTTCATGTAATCAGCACTCTTACACAGGCGGTTCTTTTCATGCTCTGAGAGTGAGAGAGGTATAGACAATAGCACTTTATTACAAGTCAGGCAGAACTGACATTGGTGTAAATATGGCCTTGGGTAAATCACACAACAGAAAATATCAGAACAAAAATCGAAATGAAGACATTTCATTTCAGACACTTACTGAACCCTGCACCCTGTCAGCCTGCCACATGGTAGACTTACCCTCCATGGCATACTTCATGTCCTGGGCAAAGAGGTTCCACATGACCTCTGCACTGATCTTTCCAACATTCAGCTCCTGGGGAAACCTGAGAAGATAAAAATGCAACCACATCTTGTGGAACCACAGGAAGCAGAAAAGTCTTCAAAATCTGCTCAAGGCCATCTCTAGGAAAGGCTTCTCATTAAAGTCTAGTCTTAGCTTTGTGTAGGGAAAGTAAAACATGCAATAAACTCACTGGTTAAGGCAAGGGGTATATGAGTTCTTGTCCTCTTCAATGATGGATACGATGAGAGTGATTAGTTTGGACCAGAAGTCCAGGTTCTTGATGCTTGGACCCTGTTCCTCTGGAGGAACTTCACCTTTCTTTGACTGTGTGAGAAAAAAAGGAATATTCAATATGAAACATAATTTCATCTGACAGCTCAACCTCACCATAAAACCCTAAGAAACGACTTAAACAGTCAACGTTACTGAAGATTCTCACTTGAGCTAATGGACTAGCAAAATTATGCTAGTCGCCACAGGCAAGAAAAAATAAAGAATGATTTTACAAATAATATGCTATAATATGCTAAAAGCCTCAGGTTCATACGTTTGATTTGTAAGAAATTCAGTGTTGCATAGGTATGAGAGGCGTTTCCTGCTGAAATTCCCTGGTGTGTTAATGAGGCATGGACATTTAGATGCAATGGTGTCTGAGGAGCTGACTCCTCGGCAGTCAGTTCCCAGAGCAGCCATGTGCCCCAGAGGCAAGAAGGACTGCTTGCCCATACAGAGGTAGCTTACCGGGTCAGTCTGGTACTCGCGGCTATAGAGCTCGTGACAGTTGTTGAAAATGTACTCATAGGTGGAGTTGAGGCAGGCCTTCACACAGTCTTTCACGACTTGGCTAGCACGAGGTGGGCTCTGCAGCTCTTGGACCTGGGGAATCCAGATGGTAGAATTAGGGCCTGACTGATTTATTGGGTTGATAAAACCATTACTTGACTAATGTCAGTTGCTAAAGAACTTCTAAAACAGGAGACTGAAAAATAAAACACATTAATGCACAATTAGATTTGAACATTTTACATTAAATGTAACATAAAATAATTCTTTATGTCAACTAAATTTCACATTGGTCAAACCCTTGAAGCAGTGTCTCAAGTTGGCCTGCAGCAGTGTATTATTTGGCAGGGAGTGATGTACCTTCATCCTGAAGAATGTGATACTGGTCAGTAGGTCCACAGTCGACTTGAGGTCCTGCAGTCTTTCAGGGCTGCTGGCTGGGAAATTGTTCTGTAAAAAAATAAAAGATTCAGAGAGCTGAATCTCAGGGGACAGATCACATTCTCCCTCAGACATTATTCTTTTCTGTGTAAAATCTCTAGTGTCCATCGTCTCTGACCCTGGTTATTTCGCAAGCTCACAATCCTTATTCTTAATATCAGACAACACAGAGGAGGGAAGTCCCTTGCCTGAAGGGAACTCAAGGAACTCGACGTTAATCTGTCTGCTGTGGTTAAAACAAAGTCCTCTGAGAGAGGCAGAGAGAGAGACGGAGAGAGTGCACAAGAGCATGAAAGAGAAAGACAGAGAAAGAGAGAGGGAGAGAAGGAGAGAGAGAGAGGAATATAAAGAGAGGGAGAGAGAGATAGAGAGAAGGAGAGGGAGAGAGAGAAGGAGAGAGATTGAGAGAGTGAGATAGCATGAAAGAGAAAGAGAGAGATAGAGAGAAGGAGAGAGAGAGGATGAGAAAGAGAGGGAGAGAGAGAAGGAGACAGGGAGAGAGAGAGGGAGAGAGAGGAGAGAGGAAGAGAGAGAGAAAAGGAGAGAGGAAGGGAGAAAAGGAGAGAGGGAGAGAGATTGCAAGAGAGCATAAAAAGAGAAAGAGAGAGAGAGAGAAGGAGAGAGAAGGAGAGATAGAGAGAAGGAGAGAGAGGGGGAGAGAGAAGGAGACAGAGAGGCAGATGGAGGAAGAGAGTGGGGGAGACATCCAGGCTGAAACAGAAAGAGTTACTGAGCAACAAAGAGACAATAAAAGGAAATGATAGGGTACAGTACCCTGTACATGGAGAGATCAATCCTCAGTGAGTTATGCAGTTGGTCCAGAAGCTTTACAAAGCGCTCTTTCTGCATGAAACACAGTTCAAAAAACACAGTCAAAAATTAGACTAATGACCTGACAACACATTATTTTTGTTCATATATTTCTTTCACTTGTTTTTACATTTATGTGTGTATGCAGGAGTGACCCACCCCAAAATTGGAGGCAGCGAAGCGATCAGAGGCAGAGACGTTGTTGGTGGCCTGAGTGGTGTGGGCGTAGTAGGCATTGATGTTAGCCAGCAGAGTGCTCATCACAGCAGGCACTCCCGGGCACATGTACTTGGATGACAGACAGGCAAAATGTCTAATACAAAAAATAAATAAATAAAACATTAAAACGCGTCCTTGGCTGGTTTACTTCAGAGAACAGCCTTCCTCTTGTATCTTAATTATAAATTAAACTGATACAACTCTATGGCAAGATAATTAGGACTGTCATAACAAAGGAGGAATATTATTGATCCTTTTAATATTCTTTCTATTAATAGGCCTTCAGAAAGAAGCTCACGTCATGGCTTGGTAAATAGATTCCACTCCATAACGCATAGCAAATTCATCCACAATCTCTTGTGGCGTCTCTTCGAAGTAGACCTTCCAGGCGTCGTCCCCCTTAGCGTCAGGAATTTTCACCACGCCATTGTTTTGGAGGTCCGTCACATAGTGAAAGAGATTCTGCACATATCAAGAGCTGGTGATTACCAAGATCTGAAGGTTTTAATAAAATCGTGATATTTTAGAGACTGCAGATTTCATTATTAGGTCTGTGTGTTAAGCACCACATATCCGGTGCATGTCCATGTCATCCATTCGAGTGAAGTGGCACACTGACCTCATGCAGGCAGGTGTACTGGACATGGTAAGGGGCCACTGTCTCTTCTCCTTTGATCTCCACGCTGATGTGCATTCGGATGGCTCCTGACACAGCAGACTTGTCCGTACGCTTGTCTGAATATGAAGGAGACCAAAGAAATGAAAATGATGACAGACAGCCAACATTATTTTTCTCCTTTTGAATCATGTCCCCCTTCAGATTAGCCAAGAGTGGGTTATTTTACCATTCTTTTTACTCTGTAAAATGGCATAATAAATATCAGTCTACAGCTTAATTAATTCAAAACAAAATCATGCGAGAAATTCTTCAGTCTCTGAGCCACAGATCTGACAATCAGGGATATCTTGACTTACCCAGGTTGTACCAGACATCCATCTCTCCGCTCAGTGTTCGCACCTCGATAATGGTTTGCCCCAGGAAGTCATCCGACTCTCGCTTGAACTTCTGCTTCACGCGTGACTTGATGTCATCATCCTCATCCCACACTCTCACTTTGATTCGATCTGAGGAGTTGTGGCACTCGCTGAAAGAAGAGATCAGACTCTGTTTCATATTATTTTAGACAAGGTGCCCTCTAATGAACCTCAAACTAAAATGATGTGCCATTTTCCCAAAACTATATACAACAAAGTACACACTCTCAGTGTGGATTTCAGTGAATGCTTTGCATGTTTTGGAACATTCTGAGGTTCCACAAAGTTGTTTTTATAGCGGCAACACTCAATTGTATCAATTGAGTTCATGCTTAAAGGACATATGTCAAATTTTAAAAAAGTTTTGAAGAAAAAAACAAAACAAATTTGCAACATGCTTCACCATTCAGCAAATACTATTTTGAAATAATGAGACATTTCAGTCACAGAATCAGTTATATTCTGTAAGTGATTATAATTATAAGGCGAAAGAAATGGTATATTCATTATCAATATGAATGAAGTCGCCATGCTCAGCAAAAGACCACACTTACAAATTGAAGGATTCATCCCAGACAGGGTTAAGGTTGCCATAGATGGTCTTGGTCCTCTTCTTGGTTTTGCCCACCTGCACCGTTACGTAGGGATCACTAGAGCCAGTCTTATCCTTGGCCTGGAGGCCCTGGGCACACAGCACTGTGGAGAGTAAAACACTTTGGATTCAGCTTACTGGCTTCTTCACACTGTTGTGTGAGTCAAAATCGTTTCAATTAAGCAGAAGCAAACGAAAAGCTGATTATTTGGGGGCAATTATTTGGGGGCAGCTTCTTTACAACGTCAGAATATTTGCTGACACTCTTTGAGAGCACTTAACATGCAAATGAGAAACAGATGACAACAACATGGCAGCTATACTGCACTTGGAATACATTTTAACATAGAAGGCAGCACAGGTTACTATCCCCAGGATCCGTATTCAATTCAATGCTGCCTAAGGACAAACAAGCAAAATGTATTTCTCTATGGCACGGTATGGAAATCTGTAGATTTATCGAATAAAGCAGTAAACAATTCTAAGTGTTTTGGAAGAGCCTCTTTTTACGTTCTTTGATCAAAACATTTTTTCCTCCCAGCACTGAGCTCTTCATGAATTTACATTTCTCTCCTTCGCTATTTTGGAGACAGCAAAACAGTCACCCACACACTCATCCATAATGCTCAAAGGTGGGTTGCTCTGCATTGCAAATGCCAAGCCTATGCAACTCTCAGGTGGTTTGTTTAACAGGAACTTCGGCTTATTGTCTGTTAGTGGGTTGGTCCACTAATACGTGGGTCATTTCACGTGGATATGTGAAAATATATGTTAGTTATGTATCGATTCAGAACTCAAATCAACTGAATGTGCTTGAGACCAGATAAATAAAGAGTAAAGACAACTTTAGGCACTATAACAAATATACTCAATGCAGCACTGCTTGTTCAATGTGAGAAAATGTGTATAGGGTCAAACTCAAGTAACCATTGTGATAGATTTCTTTTACACTCTTTACATAAGACAAGGTCGGATGTTTTGTTTCTCTCACCCTCTAATATGGCTCTACTCACAAAAAAGAAAAAGAAAAAAATGGTTCACATACATACATTTGATAAGATATTGAGGTACATATTGTGCTCTGTGACATTTAATTGCTAGATTTTGACACCATGTTTTCAACCATTTTGCCTTAAATTATTTTATTATTTACAAATGTTTGGCTAATAATAATATTAAAAAGTGGAAGTTATTTAAATGTTACATTTTTCATCAACAGATTATCTAGGTCAGAGAAACTAGGCCCTGCTTTACAGCTACACAGAATGGCACATGATGTGGGTGACCCCTGACCTGTGATGCTGATCTTGGCTGACCACTTGGATGTTCCATCCAGCACACTTTGCTTGATCTGCTTCATCTGGGTGACGTGTGTGGCCTTAATCACTCCAAACACATCCTGGATGAGCTCGAAGATCTCTGGTTTGTTTCTTTCTCTGATCTTCATACGGTCCTTCAGCACCATAATGATGTTCTGTGTGCGGTCCTCAGCACCATGCTTCGAACTCTTCTCCGCTGCTCCTGGAAAGCAAGAAACAAAAGTGGAGTAGATGAAAGAGGTTGGGAAACTAACAAGTCTACTGACTCTTATTAGCCATTTATTAATGGAAGTTAAAAGGCAAGACAGCACAAACATTTCAGAACAAATTAAAACTGCATAATGATCTCCATTGAAAAAGGAAAAGCAAAAACTACCTGCACAGTACAACAAGACTCTGTACAGTGAAAATGGGGTCATATATTCACTTCATAAGCAAAGAAAAGAGAAACCAGTTGGTGCTAAAGAAGAAAAGCGCAATCAAGGAGACAAAAACAAAAGATTCAAGTGAATTTTTTAAGGCCTTACTCTGTAAACAGTCAGCGTTTAGCAGGTCCTGGCACTTCTCATGGCATTTAACCCCACATTCAGTGCAGCGCATGCCCTGGCGCGCAATGCCCCACAACAGCCCCTCACACTCGTAGCAGTAGGTGGGTGTGGTGGCTGTCCACACCTCAAAGTTGTGTGGTGTTGTGCAGGAGATGGGATAGATAAGAGCCTGGAGGGTCTTCTTATACACATGGCTCTTCTGTATAACCAAAGTCACATGAGAACAAATCAGAGAAGGTATCCCAAAGAAATGGAAGGGGAGGAAAAAAAAGAAGAGTAGGTAGGCATACCAGTTCTTCATTGTTGAGTGTGCTGGAGGCCATAGCTGAAGTGATTCCAGCCTTACGAGAGTTCTGGACGAGGGACTGAAACAGAAAGGAAATACATACATGAATAAATACTTATGTACAATAAATTATGACAATGTTATGCACTAAATGCATATTAAAGCCAACGTAGTGCTACTTCCAAATATTACATTTAGGAAATGATGGAAATGCAAATATTCATCTATCATTAATGGATTGGAATATGATATAAAAATGTTCGTGATCTAAAAGACCATTTTCCATTATTTTTCCTTTTCTTCAACTATAAACAAAGCATATTTCATAAAAAAAAAAAATCACACTCACCATTGCCTGTTGAAAATGAGATGCCCAAAAAGGAAAAACATTTAAAAAGGGCATTATTATGTAGTATATTTCCAACACTCTCAAAACTTCAATAGTGCAATCACATCAGAAACATCAGTTTTTAACAAAAAAAATCAAAAGCTCTGTGTTAAACAATTATAAAGAAATGTTTTGTGATCTAAGATGAACAAGCTCTGAAAAGTGTTTATGTAAAACTGAAAGTCAGAGAGAAGAGATTGTGACAAGGAAGAGAGCAGAGAGAACAAAAAGAGAGAGAAGCAGGAGGTAAAGTGTGGGAGGAAAAGGAGCGGAGAAGGTGAGCAGGGAGGCCAGTCTTCTGTGTCTCCGATGAAATGTGTTTGACACGAATTTTAATGCTGTTCTTGTCGGCACTTGTTCCTGTCAGGCTGGCCAGCACCGGCTGGCAGTAAGCTGGATTAAAACAGACAAACCACTGGACTATTTAGTGCAGTATGCTAATTTTCTCCCTCTTCAACAGGGATTCGGAGCATGAGGTAGGGAATGGTTCCACCGTCTGCTCTGACACAGTGTTTCGCAGGGGTTGTGTGAGGAGTGATCAGTTAGAGTCAGAAGTGCTTAGTTTGAAAACTTTCAACCTGATTCAGAAGTTACAGAGTGAGGAGAGCTCAGTTTCAGCCAGAGGTGTTTGTACAGTATTGTTAATGCATACCAGACAGGAAAAAAGAAACTTTATTTAGTTTTATGCATTTTTAACTGCGCTTTCAAGCCACCTAGAGGCATTTTACTAAATTAATGTTGTTTTGTTATCCATAAATAATACTAAAATCATACTGATGGCAATACGTGGACACAATAATGTCCTGGTCAGCACAGCCCTGTAAGTGCTTTGATCATGGACACAGAACTAGGTCTGAGGAAGAACTGAGGCACTAAATCAAAATCCTTGTTGATCTTTATTGGAATGAACTAGGAACCCCCTGACTCAAACATGTTGAACAGCACAGTACTGTATCAAGATTTTGGAGTGGTGAAGCTTGGACAGATGTAATGATACTGAGGGGCAAAGAGAGAGGATAAAGAAAATAATGAAGTGATTTTGCAGATGAAGGGAAAAATTAAAAACAGGAGTGAAAGAGAGAGAGCAAAAAGAAAGAAACACGCTTGTTTCCGATTCTCTAGTCTATCTTCCCTGAGTTGATCACAGAAGAAAACAACTTTTCAGGAAAGGATGGAGGGACAATAATACAATCTCAATAAAACTAGAACAGCAGGAGAGAAATCTGGGTTCTGGGTGTTGAAGTAGGTGGAGAATCAAAAACAAATAGAGATATCAAGCTCAGAAAGTAGGCCAAAGGGGGAAACGAGCTCACCCAAAGAATGCATAACTTAGCGAGGGGGTGAAAATGTTACGAGTGAGCAAGACTCATTTGTCAAAGCTGAAAACTGAGCTGAAAGTTCCATGCAATTGCCACCTAAGGAACAGAGCGTGACCAAACATTAGCATGGACCCATCTCGCTAATGGATCTGGGCCTTATGTGTGATGAACTAGGCTTTTAATACCACAGTGTAGTTTATGTGGAAACTATGACCTAAGCAAAGGCATAGTGATCGCAAATATGACTCACCAAATCGCGGACCAGCGGGATGGCCTTCCGTTTACGCAGGTCTGGCATGCTGTCTATGCTGTACAGGGCTCCTCCAGGCCTGGGCAAAGTGAAAATTGAAACATACAGAATTAGTGACCAGGAAAATGTGTATCAGTTGTGAAGAGCAGAATGATCGAATTACCATTACCTTCATGCATCTCTTAAATTAAGTTTATTATAAAGTTTATTAACTTATTTGTGTGTTTGTGCAAATAGACAATAGGTTGTGAACCTAGTGAGTTTCTGTGAAAAATGTTTTATTACAAGTACAGTGTTTTGACAATGTATTTGCCCCCATTCTGATTTTTTACTTTTTAAAATCTGGCATAAAAGAAAAAGAACATCATGATATCAGTAAAACATGGTTGTGGTAGTGTGATGGTCTGGGGCTGGAAAACTTGCTGTGATTGAAGGAACCATGAATTCTGAGCCAAAAAATCCTGGAGGAGAATGTGTGTGTTTCAGTTTGTGACCATTATCTGAAGCGCACTTGGGTTCTGCAGCAGGAAAATGATCCAAAACACACAAGCAAATCCACCTCTGAATGGCATAAAAAAACCCAAAATGAAGCTTTTGGAGTGGCCTAGACCAAGTCCGGACTTGAATCCAATTGAGATGCTGTGGCATGACCTTAAAAATGTGGTTCATGCTCGGAAACTCTCCAATATGGCAATATGGCTCATTCCCAGTTATCGCAGCCATTTAATTGCAGTAGTTGCTACTAAGGGTGGCACAACCAGTTATTATGTTTAGGGGGCAATTACTTTTTTTTTACATAGGGCCATGTACATTTGGATTTTTTTCCCCTTAAAATAAAAAAACATCACTTACAAACAACATTTTATGTTTCCTTGGGTCATCTTTTCTAATATTTAAATTGGTTTGATAATCAACATTTTATGTGTACTTGGGTCATCTTTGTCTAATATTTAAATTGATTAGATAATCTGAAATACTTAAGAGTGACAAACATGCAAAAAAAAAAGAAAGAAATCAGAAACACTTTTTCACAGCACGGTCAAGTTGAATGCATATGTACTGAATTGTCTTTCTCTATTTCACTCACCCTGCTTGTAGAAACAGTGATGCCAGTCCTGGAGTCTCGCCCCGGGCCTGTGGACAGCCAAGACACAGGTTCAGAGCTAAAGTTTCATAAATTACCACTATCCTCCCTCGTCTAGACAATATTATAATCATTAATTGGTACAGTTTGAAACCCACAGACCGTCACTGCAATTGATAATGTTCCTATTAAGGAAAGGTCCATGACCTAATTTGTGACTGGACCCAGAATGGGCCAGGAGATATGTGGCTGCTGTTCTCATTGACGTCACACACAGCCCCTGGGCATGATGAAAGCAGATTCGTGCGCCAGCTTTAACTTTTTCTATGATCATCATTTGGCCATAACTGCACATTCATCTCCAAAGCTGAAGGAGGCAGTTCCTTAACAGGGAGACTGGCTATCTCAGCTCACACAGAGACACACCCACCTTTCTGACAGCTCATCCAGTCTTGGCCAATCAAGGGAGAGCAAGTCAATCGCTACGGTAATGACACAAAACTGAAAAGAAAAGAAAAATACAAAACAACGATGGGGAGGAAGACAAAGACAAAAAAGTGACAAACTAAAATTTCACACAAAAAAACAAGAATAACAGTCAACCAAATTATTACAAACAAATTTCAAATAACAACAGAAAGAATGATGGAAAACATGAGCAAACAAAGGAATGAAAACAGATAACTTTTAAACCAAAAGTACCAGGTGCTAATGGAGCGACGCTATCTAACAGAACTGAGGTGAAGGCTTAAAACGAAGCCACACAAAGACACAGCTCTTCTCTCTCTGGTCACTTCCCTGCCTGCCCTATGTTGGCTTCATCAAACTATACCCATTTCCAAATGAATACAGAAACAGGGCAGCCCAGGGTGTCAGTTCCAATGTGTGGCCTCACTCACCTCCTGCAGTTGAAGGCGCACCCTGTTGAAGAGCCGTAGCCAGTTAGCTTTGGCTCGCTCAGCAGGGTCCACTGGCTCTTCACGCCTTGACACACTGGAAAAACAAAAATGAACCTTACAGCTTAACATTCAACCATGGACCTGAAGTTCCCCTGTCTGCCATATTTTGCTGTTTTACTTGAGTTTAGATAATCCCACAGCTAATTTATAACAACTCATGGATATGTAAGAGCAGTAACAATACTTAAACTTGTAAGGACCAAAGATGGGAGCCAGTGGTCAAAGCAATACAATGTCTTTTCTGCTTTGTGCATCTTCTGTTTTTTTATTTGTTTTTTTTTTGTGAGAAATTTGATCAATTTTCTCCCCAGAAATATGTCATATAAGTCTGATCCAAGTCACAGTAGCCCTTTCATCCCAAATCATTTTTATTAGGGATGGGAGTTGTTAGGATTTTACTGATACCCACATTTAAACAACTATTGTTTATCTTATTCATACTAGTTTCCTGAGTTTCCTTTTTACATAATGTGGGAGGAACAAGTGCTACAACTGTCTGCAATGCTCACATTCCTCCTAGTTATCCAATCTAGCATTTATCATTTGAAACGGCCAATTATGTTAGATACTGATACTGTAAATACTGATAACAGCACTGTTGGTCCAAGGGACTGGTTATACCAACCTGCTACCAATTTATTAGCAGTTCTCAATATGTGTCCTTAGCTATCGCCATAGCATGAATTTCTGCTTCTATATTTTAAAGTAATTCCTTTGTGAAAGGTTAGAAGTAAGATGCACTTCTAACTGTTGTTTTTATTATGGCTATCATCAACATCATGATCTTCATAATCATCATCTCCATCATTATTTACCTTTCTGAGGGAGCCTCTGTTTTCACAGACAGGGCTTCAGGTGGGCGCTCAGTGTCTACAGGCTCAGTTGGTGGCTTTGGCTCTTCCACGGGCTTTGCAGCAGGTGTGGGTGGCACTGCTGCAGGGGCAAAGGGCTCCAGCTGGGAGTCAAGGGGTGGGCTGGGGGGTTTGCTGAAATCTTCAAAGCTCTGCTGCTTTGGTACGACCTCTGTGTGAGGCTCCATGGGGTGGAATGGAAGCTGTGTTTGTGGGGGCTGCTGTTGCTGGTGCAGAGATGCCTGCTTCTCTAGAGGAGGCCGGGTGCTAGGAGCCTCTGGGGCCAACGAGGGAGCTACGGTGGTTGGGGTGGGAGTGTAGGGTGGCTCTTGGTCTTCGCTGAGTGTGCCATCCAGAGGATACTCTTCATCCTCTTCATAAACCATTCCCTCTTCCTCTTCCTCATAGGGATACTCCCCTTCCTCTTGCTCGTAGACTTCTCCATCTTCATCTTCATACAGTGCGCCTTCCTCGCCACCGTCTTTGATGTAGCTGCCCTCATCACTGTAGACAGCCTGAGGCTCGTCTGGATCCCAGTCGGGTGAGTCTTTGCCGTAGCTGACTGAGGAATGGCAGGAATGGTAGGAGTCATTCTCATCGTAGAACTCTCCAGAACCTCGGAAACTCTCGCCATCTTCTGGGCCAAACTCCTCACTCAGCTGGGAACTGCCGCGGCTCAGTTCGCCTGACGAAGCGTAGCGACTGGAGCCCGTGGGACTGCAGAGAAACAGAGAAGTCAGACACAAGCAGGAGGGCATCCAGAGGAGTAGAACTAGGACAGATGCTGTTAAGTTTTGTAGGGATAAGCGTTAGAGTATAGGGAGGAAAAAAGTGGGAGCACTGACAGGTAAGAGGTACAGGTGTGGGTGTGTGGTACCATCTGTGTTTGTGTGAACGTAGCAATGTAATGAAAAATAATTCACACCAATTAAGTAAAGTAATTTGAAGAGAAAGCAGACATCAAAACTACCCAAAAGACATAACAAGCCAGAAGACAAAAGCAAAATAAAGCCTGAGGAATAGTCAATTGTGATAAAAAAGCTGTCCATTTAGGAGCGAGAAAAAGATAGAATGACAGGAGACAGACAGAGGCTAATATCTACCGCAGTGATTGTCGACCATCAGCTTCAACCATATTTAAAAGACAGAAGTAACAGCTGAGCTGTTTAGCAGGCAGTGAGCCATAGTGAGGAAATATGAGACCTGTGAAAATATCATACAAACCACCCACTCGTAATGTTCTCCGCAGTTGTGTCTCAAATCGAGGACTTTTGTATTGTACTAGAGAATTTTAGTGCAAGTAGTAAGTGCAAAAAAGTGTGTTGTGCAGATGCTATATTTCCCAGGAATGAGGTCACTTGCAATTTAAGTCTTATTTTGCAGAAAATAAACCATCCTTCACAGACTGCCCATATATTTTCATGTTTTCACTTAAAAACTGAAACAAATCTTAATTTATTTAAGTAATTTACAAGGTACATAAATAAGTAATTATGCAGATTTTAACAGTTTAAACTGGTATTAACTCTTGCCATTCAATAGTTAAAATGAACTTGTTTTCTGTTGAGATTTCAGTGGTAATTTGTATCTGACATGTAGTATAAAATTGTGTGCTACATTTAAATTCAGGCAGTGAATAGTGAAGGACACTGATCAGCCATAACATTAAAGCCATCTGCGTCATACAGTCATCCAAACCAACTCTGAGCCATCGAGGCATGGACTCCATAAGGCCTCTGAAGGTATGCAGTGGTATATGGCACCAATACCTGAGCAGCATATCCTTTCAGTCCTGCAAGATATGAGACGGGCCACTATAAACTGGACTAGTTTTTCCGGCATATATCACAGATGCTCGATTGGACTGAGATTCAAGGAATTCCAAGTCAACACCTATCTGACATGGTTTGGAAACCATTCCTTTTGCAGTGTGGCAGGGAGCATTATAATGCTGAATAAAGCCACTGCCATTAGGGAACACTGTTGCCATGTACTCATTCTGGTGGTACATATCAAGGTAACATCTACACAAACACCAGGACCCAAATTTTCCTTGCAGAACACTGCCTCGAGCATCACACTGCCTCAGCTGGCTTGCCCTCCTCCCATAGCACTAGGATCTTCTCTTCACAGGGTAAGCAATGCATACTTCCATATGATAAAAATGTGATTTATCAAACCAGGTCATCTTCTTCCTTTGCTTCCTGAGGCTGACATGCCCATTACATAGGCTGGATGTGGACAGGTGTCAGCACCGGCTCTTTAACCAATCTGCGATTATGGAGTCCCATATGCAGTAAACTGTCCAGCCATCACAATCGGGCCCTTGTCAAAGTCTCTTAGATTCTTTGGCATGCCCATTTGTTCTGCTCCCAGCACATCAGCTTCAAATACTGACAATTCACTTGCTGCCCAATATGGCCCACTCACAGGGGCCATAGTAATGAGATAATCAAAGTTCTTCACTTTACCTGCATAAGATTTCAATGTTGCGACTGATCAGTGTAGATACTGCATAATGCACAGTGCTTGAATTGAGACACATGATTCATTCCCAAACAAACCTAATATCCCTCTTGTACAAAACACCCCCATAATTACCAGTACAGAACAAAGACGACACTGGTGAACTGAGGAGATCACGCATTAAAGCGCGCCCCTTCCTACCAAAGCCCCATCCATCCACGCAGCTGCCAGCTCTAGGCATGGGCTTTCTAACAGCTCTGTAATTACTGTGGCTGAAGTTAGACACGCAGAATCATAGAGTGGCCCTCTAACTCTGTCAAGCACAGGACAAGCAAATAGCAGCCTACCAGAAGAAAACACATGGCCATACTCCTCAACTCAAAACACTGAGCCGACCTGACATGGCACTTCACAGCACAACAGACAGCAAAAAGAACCGGAAACATTCAAGGGCCAGGCGCCACAAAATATGTCACAACAGCATCATCAAGTACACAGCAGTCACGGTACAGCGTAATATATATATATATATAGAGAGAAAAAGAGATACATAAATAAATAGTTATTAATATCAATGTAGAGAACGCATGTAAAAGAGGAGGGTTTGTGCACATGCATGCAAGCACAGCGAGGACCACAGGACCAGACACGTCCAATCCACGACATCACAGCGGGACGGAATCACAGGCTGGAGCAGGAAGAAGAAGAGGAGGAAGAGAATGGTGGAGGTAAGGAGCTACAGAGACCCACCTATCGGAGAGCGAGTGCCTACTGTCTAAGGAGTACTGGCGGCTGGTCCGCCTGCTTGAGCCGGAGGCCGAATCGAGATCACTGCGGCCGTTGGTGGCGGAGTCTAAACTATCATAGCGTCTGGGAGGAGGGAAGGGGAGGGGACAAGGCAGGAAGAGGAGGAGCATGAGTTACGGCTTCTTTGCATCGGGCTTTGAAAGGACAGCCGTAATGAACACAACGTGGCCCAACATGGCCACAGGTGGTTGGTTCACCAGGCTGCAAAAATACTCTTTACAAAAGCTGTCCGATAGCACAAATATAGTGTGTGTTCATTCAGTACCAAGACGTCACAAGGTGTCATAAAGGACTTAATAAGCGTGCACTGCAAAGGGAGGTATGGGAGTCTTTAATGCATCCAAGCATTCAATGCAACAGTTTGGGAAACACCTGCTTTGAATGATAAAATGGACAGAAGACTGGTGCTCTTTTTGGAGAGGTGCAAAATGAGCATTTATGGAAGAGCGCTGGCTCATACGTGTCACTGATATTCAAGTCACTGTGGGGGACCACTGAGCACCAATGGTGTGTATACAAAGACAGCTCATCCATGGCCTTGTATACAGGGACCCACGAATATTCTGAGAAAGTTAACAAGGATTTAGTCATTAAGTTACACATAATGAAATATCAGCTGAAACAGAATTAAAGTTAACAGCACTAGCATAAGAAGTAGCAATCTACACACTACACATAGCAAGGTAGACAAAACAGGAATGGGAGGCCCTAGTGCTGCTTACCTCATGGGCCTCTGATTATCGTAGTCATACTCATGCATGTCATCGTAGCTGTGGTGCATGTGTCGGATCGGGTACTGGTGCATGGATGCGTTAGGCTGGGACGTGGTGTAGTAGGGTGGAGGGATGCTGTTGCTGGTTTCGCTGCGGTAATCACTGTCTCTGTCGTCTACTGCACTGTCTGGATCCTCATCTGGAAGAAATTGATAAATTAGTTAGGCACTTAGCGCAAACACAGTTCAATATATTGTCCATAATATATGCAACAACATGGACATGAGCATAACTTGCTTTAGGGTGCCTGCGACCTCAACAAAATCAAAGAAACTTACTTTGTTGATCTCCCCACAGGCTCCAGTTACCTAACAGAGCAATGAGGAAATCTGTTATAGATCACAACTGCAGTTATAAAAACAACGCTGCCTCTCTGTGACCATGAGTGAGCGAGGAATTCACAAATCTTTCCAGTGAATCTATGCTAGACGTGACATGGGTTTAAAACCGGACATTAGTACAGGAGTGTGACCTTGCTGCTGCAGGCTAGCTGTGATCTGGGCAGTGTGTGTCATCAAATCCTAATCAGTGCTATCAGTCAAAATCTGTCTTGCTGTGTCAGTTCAACATTGCCTCTCTCCGTTCAGGTGTTCAGGCATGTATCTGTTCCAGACCCTGGGAAAACCTATTCATGACATATTCAATTAATGCTGAAATGCTTATGATTTTTACTCTTTGAAAGCTGAAACATCTTGAGATGACATTTAGTTCCCTTCAACAGTCAAGGGCTTGGTTATTAATATTGTGTGTAGTGACCATCTGTGTTTGTGTATATGAATTTAAGTGCGTGTGCGTACTCACAGCACTGTGTTGATGGCACTGGAAGTGGCCTCTCATGCTCCTCCTGGTAGGAGTACTGTAAAGTCAATAAACAGCATACATTAAATAGAAGACTTTAACAAGTGAAGTACTGATAATATTCTTAAATAATTTAATATTCTTCATGTCACCGGAACATCACTGGAGAGGTCCAGTGGGACAAAGAGAAAAGTAATAAAGCCATTGCTCACTCAGGGTGTCTGAGTGACAGACTTGCTCAATTAAAGGCTGCTCTGCCCTTCTGGCTCAGTGCTAAGAGTGGAAATTGTAGAATAGGAAAACTCACATCTTGGTCCCTCATGGCATTTAGCTGCTCCAGTTTCTTGGCCCAATAGCGAGCCTCTTCCTCTGGAATGTCTAAAATCACACTTTTATTGGTTATATGATGAAGTTTTTAGTGACATGCTCAATTAAAAAAACCAAAAATGTGTGGTCCGCTCACCTAAAGGTAGCTCAAACCGGGTGTCCAGAAGCACACGGTGGAAAGTTGGATCTTTGGTGCCACAGATCTCGTTTTCTGCCATGATGACCTGGGAGTCTAAAGTCAGCCACTGCCCTGGTCCTTCCTATAACAGAGGAAAACAACAGTTTCACTGTTAGTGGTCATTGGTGAGGATGGGGTATGGTGGATAAGAAACCCAATTTAATTTGTCAACTATTTAACAAGACCTTTCTGCGGAGAAATGGGTGCAGTACAGAAGAATAAACACTAAAAAGGGGAATATACCATAGGGCTCTAGTTGGGAGCCATCTGAAGCTAAAACATCATTTTTGGTGTGCAAATACATCTATGAGTAATTTAAGATTTAAGAGAATGAAATGCCAGCTGGCCACGTTCTGAATGTACATTCATACAGAGGGTAAACAGTACTGCAGGCTGTTGGGGGCAAGCAGGCCATCTGCGGTATACCTCATTGGACTGGCGAATGCTGCGCAAAGGGATCCACAGGGTGCCCACCATGGTGTCCCAGATCAGGCCTTTGTTCCAAACCTCCACAGTCAGTCCTAAATCTAGCCTGTTAATCTCACTGAGGGAGAGAACAAGGGAAACAGACAGAGCCATGTAATACATATTACATGATTCTGCTAATGTTAAAATTTGCCATGACAGTTTCATGTAAGTGCTGTAACCATGACCTCCAATTCAAATGGAAAAAAATAAAAGATTATGCCTTTCTTGAGATTAAATACATCACAAATTAGACCATTTACAGATTACAGGGCATTCAACAAGGCAGCAAGAAATGACCAAACAACACAAGACAAAAATGTCTTTGTGCATCTTCCCTATTCCACTCCACAGAACGGTGGAATCTTTGGTGCATCTAATCCTAGTAAGAACCTAAACTTTCATATCAAACCCAAGCATTCTGTGACTGTCACTAAATGAAAAGGCTTGGAAAATAGTAAATGCTGGTGCTACAATAGATGCTGGAAAGACACATGCAAATCCACTGATTTTAAATAAAAGACTTGGGGCTCATTTGATTAACACTGAAAAATACAAAAATAAACATAGCTGAATTTGCTCATTGATTCCATTTTCCTATCATATAAACTACAAATATCCATGAAGGAGGTATTTTAACTAAGGAAGTGGAAATTATTTCCAGTCTTTGTTAAATGGACCTGGTTTACACTTAAAATCTTCAATTTAAAACTCAGAATCATTATAGTCAGTGCCAGGCAACATCTACGCTATAGAGAAGACAGCCATTAGAGAATTGTGTCTCTGCCGCTACCCAGGGAGCTTCTGTTGCCTGTTGCCTGAGAAAACAACACCAATGTCCTCTGATCACAGTTAGAATAATTCTGAAAGCTGACACAAGGACACTGTAACACACAGTAAATAACACTGGAGATAAATTTGTTCCTTTTGACACCACCTCTAAGCTTGCTACCCAAGTACTACAGTTAAACTGTTACTTCAGCTAGATCTCCTGTGCTTCTAGGAGTGAGAGGGGTGTTACTTACAACATGAAGTCCTGTTCCCAACAAGGCTGACTGCCTCGCACAGCAATGGTGGTGCTCTTTACATTCTGCACTTTAAGTGTCACATAAGTGTTGAATTTCTCTGTAACAAACAGACAGGTTTCAACCTGTTAGTGACCGCAATGAGTGGGATACTAAGCTAAGTAAGAAGACAGAAAGCAAATAAAGGCAAACTCAACCTTGTGGTCCATCTAGCTTGGCTTTTTTCACTGTAACAAAGAGAAAGATAGGAAAGTTCAAAAGATACAAAATGAGCCAAATCAATTAAATAAAGATGCAAACACTAGTGATGCATAAGTTGATCTGAAACCCATGGGTTCTGTGGGTAGTAAGGGTTCAGGTCAACTTATTAGAACATTTTGCAGGTACGGGTGGAGCAGATCAAAAAGTGTCAAAGCAAGAAAGTTATAACCAGCTTTCATAAACACTGTGGATTTGGTTTGGGTTGTTAATTAATAAAAGTCGGACGGAGCAGGTTGACCCTCATAACGGATCAGGCGGGTGCAGGTAATAAAAAACATGCCCGCGCATCACTTATATTCATTGACATACAAATAACTGTACAACATTACTGTACTTCTTGGAATATATTTGTTAGAAACGTAATTTACAAATTTGTCATTTATATTTAGCTACTAATTACATTTCTGTGTTTCATTTTATTTCAATCATTACACAGAAGCAACAATAACTTTTCAAGACACTTAAAACAAAGATTTTTCTAGTCAGTCAGTCCAGTTTACAAGAAAATGCAAGCAAGACTCTTTAGGACTTCTGGATTGAAGCAGGCCTAGACTGAAGGGGCTCTCAGAAGGAGACAGAAAATCTGCTGTCACTTGTGCTTTGGGGATCTCAGAAGATGTGACTTTTTTAAGCCAGCTTGACGTCACTGTGGCCATTCATAATTCATGTAAACCCAAGCATCGTGGATGGTACGCTTCAGTGTGAAGGTGGCATTAAAATTCAAAGCTCTCTTCTTAATCTGCTACTCCCACCCTTCACTTTCGGATTCAAAGTGAAAAAAAGGCTGGGCTGTCTCTTTTTTAATCTTGGAGATTGCTTTAATGTGTATAGATTATTTCAGATGCTGACAAGGTAGTCTGCAAGCTACACATTCCTGACTAGTGATACTGTAGGCATCTATTCTGGTTTGTTCTCATTTACAACAACCAAGCATGTAGAAAGAGGTGGGCATTAGGTACAATACATAACCAGCGATTAGATATCAGACACAATAATCACAGATTAAACTCCTTACAATTAAAGCCATTAAACAGTCATTCATCATGATGGGCTCCAGGACCCTCTCCTTCTCCTCCTCCAGGATCCCCCTCCCCACTGCCTGCCCCCCACCTCCCCTGCCACGTGGCTTCCGCGCACGTGCACTCCCTCTCCCTCTTCCTCTCTTCCGCTTGCGCTCCAGTTAATCTGTGGGCGCCGCCGCTAAAAATAACGCATGTGCGCTTCAGTGGGACAGAGACTTGGAGGGGGCAGGGGGAGCTCCCATTAAAAATCCACCTTCAGCACAAACCCAGGCCTGATTAAGTGCACAGCCCCTCAAGAGGCAGAAGACAATCCAGATATTCCGGGAATAAAATTATACAATGTAAACAAATTTGCCTATATGCTTTTATAACCACGCAATATGACATTTCACCTTCTATAGTGCTTTCCTCTATAGTCTATATATGGACTGCACAGACACAATATTGGAAAAAATCTTTACACAGCCCATTTAGGGGCATTTTTATTTACAAAACTGAAAACAATGACCAAAAAGCCAACATGAATAAATGACTAGAATGCCAGGGCCTTAAAGTGTGATGATTGACTGTCTGTCTGTCTCTGTCTGTCTGTCTGTCTGTCTGTCTGTCTCTCTCTCTCTCTCTCTCTCTCTCTCTCTCTCTCTCTCTCTCTCT
>JBBMFX010000035.1:10010793-10023550 GCA_037832545.1 Rhabdalestes septentrionalis | reverse complement strand
CTCCGTCCACGATGGCTGCAGGAGAGAGCACCAGTCGCTCCTCGTGTCTGAACCTGTCTAACCCGGGTCCTCTGGGCAACGCCCAGGCGAGCAACGGAGTCCACTCGGGCCCTCCGGGCAACGCGGGGTCCGGGGCGGCCGGGGGGCTCAGCAGGAGCGCGGGAAACACCAACCCCCAGCCCGGCCTGGACAGCGATGTCTCGGTAAGGCCCACGCCGAGCACGCAGCACCAAACTCGTCATGCGGTCGGCCATATCGCCGCGGCACCCGGTGGAGACGCTCCGGGGAACCCTGCCTCCAACATGACCGCCGCGTCCTCAGCCTGTTCCCGGGACCCTCCGGCCGTCGTCTCTTCCTCTTTGCCGGGCAGCCCGGCCTCCGTGCTGGTCTACAGAGAACCCGTTTACAAATGGCAGGCGACGAAGAGCACGGTGAAAGAACGATTCGCGTTTCTCTTTAACAACGAGGTTCTAAGCGACGTCCATTTTTTAGTTGGAAAGGGGATGGGAGTTCAGCGCATTCCTGCGCACAGGTAAGGCTTCGTACCATGGCAACTTTGTTTTCAAGGGGGGGAAGAGTCCTATTTGTTGGGGGCTAAAAAATGTCCCATCATAACACCAAAACCTCTATACAAGCCGTTTTTGAGGTTAAGACGCGCACGAATAGGCTAATTCCCTATATTTCAGTCCTGAAATTGTGAAATTTACGTGTGAAACCCCGCAAGAATCGGGGCTGTTTTCATTTTTATCTGGTCAACTTCCAAGCCACCTGCCCCGCCTAGGGTGATGCTGAGGTGAACATAACGTGTGTTAATGCAGTTTTTTGGACCCTGAGACGTTTTTGTGCCCCTCAGACCACCCGTTTGTGCCCTGCGTTAACGTGTTCGTGCTCTCCACAGATTCGCTCTGGCCGTGGGGAGCGCTGTGTTCGACGCCATGTTCAACGGAGGCATGGCCACGACGTCGACTGAAATTGAGCTGCAAGATGTGGAACCGGCTGCTTTTCTGGCTCTCCTCAAGTAAGGCAACGAGTGGAAAGGCTGTCTGCTGCACTAAGGATCTCTCGTTTGCTTTAAACCGTGGACTTTGGTTTCATAAATGCCCTCCAAGTGTCCTTGTTGTTGTGTACAAGGCAGGAGGGGGGGGTGGGGGGAGGTTGTGCTTTATTGCACAGTCTGTGTAGGACTGCATTAATGCACAGTCTGTGTAGGGGGAAGATGGTGTGATTTAACGCAGTCTGTGTGAGATTATGCATTACATTACAGATTGTGTTGTGGGGTGGGGGAGTGGTTTAATGCACAGTCTCTATAGGACATTTTCTATAGGACTGCATTGATGCACAGTCTGTGTAGGGGTGACATGTGGTGTTCACTGGGGTGTATGCTTTAATGCATTCTCTGTATGACTGTACATTAAATCACAGTCTGTGTGTATGGGTAGAATGTAGGCTATGTAGGACTGCATTTATGCACAGTCTGTGTAGGGGGGCTTTCATTTCTTACTGATGTCCCCTTCTGCAGGTTTCTCTACTCCGATGAGGTGCAGATCGGACCAGAGACAGTGATGACTACATTGTACACCGCTAAGAAGTATGCTGTGCCTGCGCTTGAAGCACACTGTGTGGAGTTCCTGAAGAAGAACCTGCGCGCTGACAACGCTTTCATGTTGCTCACCCAGGTAAGATCCGCACTGGTTTCAGCGCCCTCCGCTCCAAGCATTGAGAAACTGCGTGCCTGTGTGCTTAATATATCCAGTACCAGCACAGTATCTGGACCATCTTACCACTCCAGAGAGAGCACCAAGCTCAGCAAGAGACTGATTATTGAATATTTTCACTAATTGTCCAGACAAACCTCTGCTGTTTTACGCTTTTTTTCCTGACCTTTGTATACTTCAAATGCACCCATTACTTACAATAGCACTCGATTATACCATCCCCCTAAAAAGCAAACAAACAAAAAATCAAACAAACAGTGTCACCAGAAATAAATTTTTATACCATTGTGTGTATATAAGTCAAACACATAAGAAGAAATACAACAGATTTGCAGGTTATAAAGCATGAGGAATTGTATTCGTATTTCTTGAGAAACCTGGGAGAAAATTTATGCATTTCAGTGTAAACTACTGTGTTTCCATTCCCATTTTTTGTCAAATATTTTGAGGGGGGAATTGCTTTTATAACTCCTAAACATGAGAATAATTTTATGTGGGAGACTTTAAGGATCACAAAATGTCATTATTATACATTTTGGTAGTGTCCTATAAAAATTATATCTGTCAAATGCCTCTGTGGATAAAATGAGGAACCTGATGGAACTCTATATTTCAAGTCCTTTGTAACAGATTTTAAATGAATTGAATCCATTGAACTGTCGTAGTGTAATTGTTATAAAGATGCATGTGTGACTGTACTGCCTGCATCTTAATCAAACACTTAAAATTGTTTTATGTTCCTGAGAAAAATGACGGGTAAGGACATCTTAAAAAAATTATAAAAAGTATAAGGAGTTCTTAAATGCTTGTGTTGTACAAGTAGATTCAGTAGATAATATATATGGCAATAGATACATATTATTGCCAGTAAATATTTAAATGAGAAAATAAATGAATTGCAAAGGGGAAACACTGCCCAAAGAATTGAATGCTCTAGAGCAGATTTACATGAACTTATGGTACAATTCCAAGCACCAGGTAATTGGGTTTAAAGTAGGCATTGGGTCGGTATAAGATTCTGACGGTATGGTAAACTTGGATAACAATATCACGGTATCACGGTATTGTAATTACTGCTCTACAATGTTGTATTTAAATGTCTGGGTAAAAAAACAACTCTCTTGTTCCAACTGAACACAGTATATTTTATTTTAGGAAACATATAGAACAATTTGTAACATTGAAACATGGCAAAAAAATTTAAATAAATAACTGAATCTTCTTAATAAAATATAATTGCAGTCACTTGTGTGTGAGCCTAAACCTGCAGCTCAACAATAATCAAAATAAAGAAGCAAATAACATTTTCAAAAACAAATCCTTCCTTTGACGACACAAACAGTGGACATATCGTAGGAACGGTATAACTTTTTTTTTTTTGCGGTTTTGAAACCGTGACTTTTTAAAACCGTGGTAAACCTTGAAACCAGTTATCATCCCATGTCTAGTTTAAAGCAGTAAAAAGGGACAAAAATCCTATAAGTAACCTTGATTGCAGAAAAAAGGTGTATGATCAGGTGAATATAATCATTTAGATGTGTGAAAAAAACCTGTATTCAAATGAAAAGAAATCTTAACAGATGCAAAATGTAGTCCCATAATCATACAGAAGTGTGTTTCTCTTGTTATTTCAGGCACGGTTGTTTGATGAGCCGCAGCTTGCCAGCCTTTGCCTGGAGAATATAGACAAGAACACTGCAGACGCACTTTCTGCTGAAGGTTTTACTGACATTGACCTTGGTATGATTGCCTAAACATAAACACTGATATTCTGGTAACGTACAGAGCACCATTGGTTGAATTGTATGTTATTGACTCTCACTGTTAGATACACTGGTGGCTGTGTTGGAGAGGGACACTCTGGGGGTCCGGGAGGTGCGTCTGTTTGGGGCTGCAGTGCGCTGGGCTGAGGCCGAGACTCAGAGGCAACAACTGCAGCCCACCCCAGAGAACAAGCGGAGAGTGCTGGGAAAGGCCCTTGGCCTAATCCGCTTCCCACTGATGACCATAGAGGAGTTTGCAGCTGGTAAGAACAGTCTTCTCTTCACAAAGTAAATGACACTGCAGCGGATGTGTAAAGGTAGAAATTTGACTGCATAGATTTTGTAATGCTCCGGTAGGGTATAATCAGTTTAAATAAAATACGCACACATTTATGGCCATAAATATGTTAGTAAAAAACATTATGTTGTGATTGGGCTGTTAGGCTACATGTATATTGATACAAGTATATACCTTCAAGTATATTGATAGATAAAGTAACCCAGAGGGGCAGAAAGCGTATTTAAAATTAGACAAATGTATAGCAGGTATATAGCCGGACAGGTGATGGCCCAGTGTTTAGGGGTTTTGCCCTGCAGTACCCAAGACAGCTAGTGGCATCTCCTAGGTGCCCTATAGCAGGGTAATGCTATAGGGCTCCCCGGACGCTGTGTTCCTAGCTTCCGACTGCTTCACTTGGTGAATGGGTTTAGAGAAAGAATTTCATGCTGTTCACACTGTGTGCCGCAGGGGGATCATGTATGACCGAATGGTCACTTTACACCTTAACTTTAAACAATGACTAAGAAGACAAAAGAGCTCTTTTGTTAAAATTTTATGTTGGGCTTTTAGTTGATTTACCTAATATTTCACAGTAAAACGGTAAAATAAAGTGAAATAATGTCACTTAAATGTTTACATAATTCAAATGTCTGTGTCTTTGGTAGATCCTCCTACCATTGTATTAAACCCAGTGTGAGAAAACGTGTTGCTTCAGTACAATATTGGAAATTGCATAAAAGCAATAGAAATTTAACTCATTTGGTGGGGGCTGGGGTGGGTAAGAAAGGCTGTTTATTGTGGCACTAGGTGACACACAGTGCTGCACATTTCCCTTATTCTCTGGCTTACCACCAAGACGGCTCATAAAAGTCTTCATAAATAATTTATGAGCTGGATCAGGTGTGTCATTAAGGAAAACTTGAAACCAGGCAATGCTGTGGGTTGTATTTTGTGGTATCAGTTCCTAAAATAAAAGATGGTTGTAGCCACTCCCATCTTGGTGAAATTTCATGATTCAACGACTTTACATGTTATAGAGTTCTTTACTCTTTATGAACTTAAATAAATGCCTTGTTCCTTTTAAATCATACTCGTGAGATATTGTTAACTGAGATTCAGATTAATCAGATTAATAGTACCATTTCAAGATTAAAAGAGATGAGTTATAATGTGGTTAAATGTGCCCGGTCATTGTCAGTTCAGCACTGAGGAAACTGAACACATCATAATTCTCTCTTTGTGTTTTTGTGAGCAGGTCCAGCTCAGTCAGGTATTCTCACAGACCGGGAGGTGGTGAGCCTCTTCTTGCACTTCACGGTCAACCCTAAACCCCAAGTAGAGTTCATTGACCGTCCACGCTGCTGTCTGCGGGGGAAGGAGTGCAGTATCACGCGCTTTGGCCAGGTGGAGAGCCGCTGGGGCTACAGCGGGACCAGCGATCGCATCCGGTAATTTAAACCAGATCAGAAAATCATGGAAAGCTAATAATATTCACATAAACTCACAGAGCAACCTCACATTACTGAGCACAGTTCTAGACCAGGTTTGTGGAAGTAATGGTCTTGGCCAAATTATTAAATTGTGATGCACTGATCAAATATTCTTAAATGTTCTCTGTAGGTTTTCTGTAAATCGCAGAATATTTGTTGTTGGATTTGGTCTCTATGGCTCCATACATGGTCCAACAGACTATCAGGTCAACATTCAGGTAAAATGTCAATAAATGATGGAGCATATATAATTAGTAAAAAATGTTTTTTTTTTGTTTTGTTTGCTTGTTTTTTAAACAAAATATTTTCCCCCATACGCAGATCATCCACACAGATAGCAACACAGTCTTGGGACAGAATGACACAGGCTTCAGCTGTGATGGCACAGCCAATACGTTCCGAGTGATGTTCAAAGAACCTGTGGAGATACTCCCTAGTGTCAATTACATTGCCTGTGCAACACTTAAGGTAGTTTTCTGAGTTTTCTAGGGCTCAACCAATATGACATGTTTACTGATACAGGTACAAATTTTAACCAAATATATCAGATAATTTGTTTACTGGTATTGTTATATAACAGAACAATTGTAGAGAAACTGTATTGTTTATTCCTTTCTGTTGTGTAAATTATAAATGTATAACATGATGGTACTAACTATGTGTAACAATAAGTGGTCAATTCTGCTCATTTATCTTCAGCGTCAGAATAATGATATATTTATCCATATTTTCCATCAGAAAATTGTCTTTACAACCCTAAACATGGCAACTGTTCCTTTTTCCATCTACAAATTCTTAAAGAAACTGTCTTTGAATCTCTGCAGGGTCCAGATTCCCATTATGGGACAAAAGGCATGCGCAAAGTCACCCATGAAGCTCCAGCTACAGGCACCAAAACCTGTTTCACCTTCTGTTACGCTGCAGGCAACAACAACGGCACTTCTGTAGAGGATGGACAAATTCCAGAGGTCATCTTCTACACATAATGATGGACCTTCTAGTCTTTGTGGACTTCTTCGTTACATATTATTACTGATTCAATGAACTCTACTGGTCTAACTGCAGATCAGTGACCAAATAATGATCGTATCATGATCTCTCTTCAGTTTTTTTTCGTTTGCCATGTGGTCAGAGCATGAGAAATCCATCAAGTGCCCAGTTGTGCTTTGGGTATGGAGTTGTTTTTCTACTTGTGTAGCACCTCATAGTGGAAGCCTGAAGTTATGAACAACTAGTGAATACTTTCTAAGATGCAAATTGGTAACAGACATTAATTGGTAGATCAGGCTGTATAGTTTCGAAGCTGGTACACACCAATGTTTATTCTGTTTATGGCAACACAGTTTAGTTGCGAAGTGGTTCTGAACTGGGTCCAACTTTTAACTGATTGGTAAAACACTCATCGCTTCTATGAGTTGCACTGATGCACTTTTGTCCCAGACGCAACTGCGAATTGTACTGTTTTGAGGAAAATACACTACACTAGCGTGAAACCGACTGTTACATGTTTTCTGACACGTGTTGAAAATAGTAGAAAATTAAGTAATGTTTACACTGAATGCTGTTCAACCATAGTTGCCCTCTTGATAAAAGAGCCAAATTTGTCATAGAGCACTTGCATTCTAAATGCCATTGTTGGAGAGAAGCTCTATTCCTAAGTAATGAAGTATTGAATACCTTTCTATAACTCTAGTTTTCTATTCCTATCTGGGAAAAAGAGAGATCATGGAGGAAGAAAGTGGAACTTAATGAATGTAAAACTATTTGCCAATCTGTATATTGCTTATGAGTTTCATCAGTGCTCATTGTAAAAGTGCTGTAAATACATCCATGTCCTGTATGTACAATAAAAGTCAGTGCACTTAGTTTAATTTTGTATAACCTGATGCTACCCAAGTGAGGCAGGCTGAAACTGATGAAAGTTATCACTTTTTTTTCTGCTGACTCATGGGATACACCCAGTTTCAGATTACAGGTCAGCTTGTAGACTTGTCAACCTCAAACTGTCCTTAAAGTTGGGAATTGATTAACTAGCATTTCACTTCAATCAAGGTCTCCTGCCAATTTTACTTGACTCATGTAAGTTTCCCTGTAGTTGGTCAGACAAGATGGACACTTGTCAAAGACTTGATTTCATGAATTAAAGTGATGCATATTAGATGAGTTTTTATCCAGTCAGATCACATGGCCCTTGAGTAGCCATTTTCACAAGGACACATAACCTTGAAATATTTCAGCCTGTGATGCAAATCAAAAACAAACTAGTGCAAGGATTTCCCACATTTGATGGTCCAATTATACCAGACATAAGTCACATGCATTAAAGCAATGTTTCCCTATCTTGCTCCTGGAGGCCTCCTTTGAAAATGATCCACTGTTCCCATTCCTCATTGATGTAAATGGATTTGCCTGAAGGTTGGTAACCACCACTTTAAAGGAAGAAAAACTGCAGAAAAGCCTACACACTTTGCTACTGCACAGGAAATCATTTATATAAGTGGAACTTAAGTAGGAAACAGCAGGCATTGCATCCGATACATGTCTCCTCTAAGCACTATTTTGATTTTATTTTCCAAATATGCTCCAAAGAAATAAACATCCACACTCAGCACAATTTTTATTTTCCTTTATTAATGTTTAATTTTATTGATCACATCTTGTCTTTACTTTTGGCAAGCATTAGTGCTCGTGATGTTCTGTACAGTCCAGTCCCTTGATAGGGAGGGGGAAGGGGTGAGGGGAGAGGAATCAGACAGGAGCTTTACAATTTGTCCAAGTAGTTATCCAGAGCTGGAATTCCCTCCTTGAGACCCTTGCGCTTACGTGTGTCTGCCACAATCTGAGCAGGCTTGGTGTTGGCCTCCATTGGGTCTCCAGGCAGTACCTGCCAGTGGTCAAACACACACTGTGGGAAGGCCTGACCAGATGTATTGGAGCGGAGGTCAGCAGTGAAACCTAGGAAGAAAACATTAATTTAGGACAGAATTCAACCTAACCTGGGCTTCAGTTGTGATTGAGATCAAGATCGTTGTGACTCCACTTACCAAAAGACTCATTGACAGGCAAGTAGGCCTTCACCACAAACATGGGGGTTCCTGCAACCTGGGACTCCTCAAACACTAGACCTCTCTTTCTGTTTAGTACACCATAGATGCCACCAACAACAGCCTCAGGGCACTGCGGACAGAGGACATCATCACACACTGACCTACAAGTCAAAGGTTTGCAATGAGGATTTGGAAATTACCACCATCATACCTGGATCTCCACCAAGTAAACAGGCTCAAGAAGTCTGGGTTCTGCTGTGAGCTGGCAGGCATAAAGCACTCTGCGGGCTGTAGGAATGATCTGGCCACCACCACGGTGGATGGCATCAGCATGAAGGGTCACATCATGAACGTCAAATCGAATTCCACGCATGTTCTCCTCACACAGCACACCCTAAGACAGGAGAGAAAACACCTGTTAACACAAACATCCTACCAAAAAGAAAAGAAAAGAAAAAAGAAAGGTTCAATTACAGTCATTAAAAAGGCTTACCTCCTTGGTGGCCCACTGGAAGCCAGCCACAACACTGTCCTTGATTTCATTGAGGTACTGGACTCCCTTAGTTACATCCACCAGCATGTTGGGGCCAGTTCCATCAGGACCGAAGCACCAGATCTTACGGGCCTCAGTGACTTCCCACTCATACTTATCAGCCAGATAACGGGCACGAGCCTTCAGCTCCTGTCTGGCTGCGACATCACCTTTGTCGATGTCCTCAGGCAGGCCTTCAGCCAAGGGACGTGCCTTCATGAAAAGGCGGTTATGCTTGTTGGGGGACTTGGACAGGCACATTTGTTTGGACTCATCGGACACTGTCTCTCTGTAAGACACCACTGGGTCAGATTTCTGTTGGGGAAAGAAGCAAAATCAACCAAGTTACGGCCTACATGTTAAATTACATTCCTGCTAAGGAGGACAGGTCAATCTGCAATACCTTCAATGGAATGCAAGCATGGTCCTCCTCAAGATCCTTAAGGCAGATCTCAAGATGCAGCTCACCAGCTCCAGCGATGATATGCTCTCCAGACTCCTCAATGATGCACTGCACCATAGGGTCAGACTTGGCCAGACGTTTCAGGCCTTCCACCAACTTGGGCAGGTCAGCAGGGTTTTTGGCCTCCACTGCCACCCTCACCACAGGGCTGACACTAAATTTCATCACACGCATGTTGTGGGCTTGCTCAAAGGTGGTGATGGTCCCAGTCTTCACCAAAAACTGGTCCACACCTACCAGACCCACGATGTTACCACAGGGCACATCTTCAATAGGCTCAACATAGCGGCCCATCATCAAAATGGTCCTAAATTAGGAACAAGCTGTGGTTAGGAATGGTCTTGAAAAGAAGATTTAGGAATGCATCAGCTTGTAGGCATTTAAGGTCCAGACCACTTCAAAAACTGATCTTGCCAGATCCCTAGACAGAACTACACCAGCACAGGTCCAACAACAAACTTACCTCTGAATGGGTTTGAGATAAAGGTCCTCCTTCTTTCCAGGGGTGTAGTTTGGTCCCATAATTCGCACCTTCAGGCCAGTGGACACACAGCCAGAGAATACACGCCCAAAGGCATAGAAACGACCCTTGTCGGTCGTCGGCACCATCTTTGAGATGTACATCATAAGCGGAGCTTTGGGGTCACAGTTCTTGATACCTGAAAAACAATAACCAGACATTTCATTTATTTTACTTACAAATCAGAGCAAATTCAAGTCAACCTATGACATTTATTTATATTATATACTATATAAATGTTACACACCTCCCTTTACTTGACTAAATCTGGCAGATTAATGTTTACGCTGGTTCAAGTTGAACAAACTACGTGTAAAACCCTCCTGAAACAACAAAACATCAAACCAACATACCCATGGCAGCCTCATCATCTCCAGGTCCTTCATACAGGAGCTCACAACGGTACCTCTGAGCAGTGACTGGGGAGGGAAGGTGGATCGTGATCATTTGAAGCAGAGCCTCTCCAGCTGGCAGCCAGCGACGCAGCACAGCCTTCAGCAGGGGCTTGCCCTCCTTGTCCTTGTCCTCTGCATCCAGCTTGATGTCCAATTTCTCAACCAGCTTGGCAGTTTCCTCCTTCTTGAAGTTCATGATGGCATCGAAAACCTGCCAAGAAACCCCAAGTTGAGCTACATATTTAAACTGAGGAAATAATTTTAAAACAATTTTTTGCAGTGCCGTTAAATCAGATTGAAGTTTTTCACCACTAGACAATCAGGTCAAAGTGAAGAAATCAAGTCATCACTTGCTGGACCACTGAACTACCTTTACACCAAGAGAACCCCCAATAAGCATGTGTATACTCACTTTGAAGATTGGGTCCAGGATGAGTTGAGCAAAGGTTCTGGGAAGCTTCTTGCCATCAGGACCATTGGCAGACTTGCTGAATTTTCCAGTGGCAGGGTCAAAGTACCTTTAAACAAAAACTCAAACAGATTAGCATAAATAACCTGAAATCCAATAAAATGTGCAGGATTAAAATTAAAAAATAAAATTTTAAGACCTCACCTGTCACCCCACAGTTTCTTCATCATGTCCTCCACCTTCTTGCAGCGCTCTGCTGGTCCCAGCTGGGCATCACCCTTAGCGGCAAACTTCATCACATACATCTCCGCAAATTGTTTGAGGGTGAAGGCCCACCCATGCAGTCCAGACCCAAACCCAACAGTACCAATAACTGGATCAATCTGAAAACAGAAGAAACCTCAGGTTCAAGATTAACTTCAGGCCTACCACAAAGCACCAAAGCAGGCAGTGTGGCCGAAAATGTGCATATTAATGTAACATATTTCTGTAAACATCACATGTTGAACTGACTATCACTACAGTGCACTCTGTAATCCATCCTACCCATACACTAAATTTTTACCATGATGTTTCCCATTGGTCCGTTCTCATCTTCTCCATAGGTGGAAATGATGACGTTGACGTTCTCCACGATGCGCTGGAAAGTCTGGTAGAGCTCCTCGGGCTCCAGCTGCAGCTCCAGCAGGGCGCGGTCCATCTTGTTCATCATCAGCACAGGCTTGATCCTCTCTCCAATGGCCTGTCTGAGTACAGTCTCAGTCTGCACACAGACACCTAGAAGCAAACAAGCAGGATGAATAATCTCTGCTCCCTTTAAACATCACCCAGTTTAATTTGAGCCCCTTTTACTTGCAGTTTGACATAAGTGACATGGTTTCAGCCACACTGACCCAGTCTAAGGACGATCATTTCAATGGCAAACAGAAAACTTACGCTTCAAGATGCTGATTTCAACTTGTACAACACACTTACCAGACACACAGTCAACCACCACCAGGGCCCCATCAGTGACACGCAATGCAGCAGTCACCTCTGAGGAGAACTCGACGTGTCCAGGGGAGTCGATCAGGTTGATCAGAAAGCCAGATCCATCTTTGCACTGCTTGATGAAGGCCATGTCGTTCTCAGTAAGCTCATAGAACAGGGAGATGGCACTGTAAAAGCGAACTAGTATCTCAATACAGCAACTTTTGAAGGAATTGTTAACATGTTAAATAAACCTCTGGATCCAGTCTGCTTAAAACTGTACTCACGTGGACTTGATGGTGATGCAACGCTCCTGCTCATCCTTTCTTGTGTCAGTAAAACGGGTTTCTCCGGCACGGGCTGAAGCGATGATACCAGCCTTGGACACCAGCGAGTCAGTCAAAGTGGATTTTCCGTGATCCACGTGTGCAATCACAGACATGTTACGGATGTTGGACTTTTTGTCCATGATGGCACGGATCTGGTCTACAGTGAAGTTCACCTAAGGGAGAAAAGTCGAAATTCATTAGAAATTAGACGTAGGAAGCCTTTACAAGAGGCATAAAACTGCCAAAACATAAGTAAAATGCTGGCACTAAAAAGCACAACATACCAGTTGGACCCATTATACATCATGCTTGGCATTATAAAGAAAAAACGTCAGTGGGGCCCTGAGAAATTTGCTGACAGCAGTACAACCGCACCCAGATGACAAACTCCACACAGTCGGCGCAAAGGAGCAGCAGAAAGAACTCAGGTTGGCCGATTAAAAGACCCAGAACTCGATGTTAAGTCATTATATGGTTAATGATGGGACAGCTTTACTGTAGCAAGACACTGATTTAGACTGTGGGCGCATTGCTATATTCTGTCCACCTTTTTAAAACCGACCAAATCAGCAGCTGGAGACCTGCGCCACATCAGCCGGCAACAGGCCACGTGGAACAAAGATAGCAGAGGAATGGCGGGCCGGCTAGCTTTGTAACCAAACACCGGGCACGTTCAGACATCTCTAACTTCCATGTGCTCTTATAGGCCTTTGGAAGACACAACAAGCCTCGTCGGACTAGTCCAGCACCACCCAAGCGCCTTGCAACCCCCATTTTCTCCAGGAAAGACGCTAGCTTCCCAAGCTACTTAGCTAATCCACCGGCAAACTACGCCCAAGCCTTTA
>JBBMFX010000035.1:10000565-10010693 GCA_037832545.1 Rhabdalestes septentrionalis | reverse complement strand
ATTAATATATGTAAAATAATATTTGAATATTTAATATAATATTTGAGCTATCTATACATGTATATTGATAGCCTGTCACCTTAGCAGTCATTAAATAATATCAGTAAAATAAGTTTGTATAATACAGTTGAATTAATATTGAATCGTCATTTGAAACAATGGCCCTTTACACTACTATATCACTATGATATTAATGAAATGCGCATGTGCAATAAAATTTTGCCGGTGGGGTAGAGGTTCTGGTCGTGCTGGACAGTGGCTTTTGGAAGATCGTTTCAATGCTCAGTTCATTCAAATTCCTCGAGGACCCTTGTGAGCAGTCGTTCATGACCCAGATTCAAACTTTAGTGTAAGACAGTCCAGAATGTATCGCTGCGTGCAGCCTGAATCAGAGGCGAAAATCCTCCTTTCCGAAAGACCACCTGCCGAGTTGCATTCACACCAGTCCAGCTGGACCAGGATGAGCCCGGCTGGACCAGGGTGAGCCCGGCATGGGAGCGGAGCGACGGTAGACACAGGGCTGCCTTTTAATAGAGGACTGTTTCGCCACATTAAATGAGACAACGAAAAGTTAATCTGACCAAATGTAATAAAAAAAAACTAATTAGAGAGCGCGCTCACTGACGCGCTTTCTCCAAACGGGGCTTTACTACCCGTGCGCCCCTCCCACCCCCACTCTCTACTTTACACATAATGCTAAAAAATGACTCATCGGTTCTGACGTGGAAAAGGGAAAAAAAATACAAAAAACGAAGGTGGTCGTTCCCAAAAGTTTGGGGGAATAATATCAGGAAAGGAACATCAAATGTCTTGCTGAAGACAGTCAAAGCATCTGAGTAAGTAAGGAGGGCGAGGACAGTTGAACAGAGTACAAAAAAAGAAACGAGCCGGGTGGTCGCGCGCTCTGCGCGTGACGCTCCGCGCGAGTCTATAAAAGAATGAAGGCGAGCCGCAGCGCTCAGAGCGCACGGAGGAGCGCACGGAGACGAGAGGCACCGCATCCGACCCTCGCGTGAGGCGAGCGAGGGGATGCTCCGCTTTTCTCGCATTCACGTGTGAAAATATTCCTTTTGGCATGGAAAGGAACGGCACGAGCCAAGCCCACGAGCCGGGTGAGTGCGACCAGGGGCTGGAGCGGCTGGAGGGCAGCCCCGGGCTGGAGAACTGTACTGACGGCTTTGTGGGGAACTTGTCCCTGCGCTGCTGGCTGCACCTCCTGACCAAGGAGTCAGGCACAGCACTGCAGGGGGACGGCTCCAGTCTGGCGGTCCGGGTGATGATTGCGCTGGTTTACTCCGTGGTTTGCGCACTCGGGCTGGTGGGCAATTCGCTGGCGCTCTACCTGCTGCACTCACGCCACCGGCATAAGCGCTCGTCCATCAACTGCTTTGTGATGGGCCTGGCACTCACTGACCTGCAGTTTGTCCTGACACTGCCCTTCTGGGCCGTGGACACAGCGCTGGACTTCCGCTGGCCATTTGGGAAAGTCATGTGCAAGATCGTCAGCTCCGTAACCACCATGAACATGTACGCCAGCGTCTACTTTCTGACAGCCATGAGTGTGGCCAGGTACTATTCCGTCGCCTCTTCACTGAAGATGCGCAGCCAGAGGGCGGCAGCTGCTGGAGCCAAGTGGGCCAGTCTGGGCATCTGGGTGATGTCCCTGTTGGCCACTCTGCCCCATGCTGTCTATTCCACCGTCGCCCCAGTGGCCACTGATGAGGAACTGTGCCTGGTGCGTTTCCCAGAAACAGGCAGCTGGGACCCTCAGCTGCTCCTGGGCCTGTACCAGCTGCAGAAGGTACTGCTGGGGTTTGTTATCCCTCTGGTGGTGATCACCATGTGCTACCTGCTGCTGCTGCGCTTCGTGCTGAGTCGGAGGGTCAGGGGTGCAGTCAGCTCCGAGAGTGAACACGGCCGCCACAAGCGTCGCTCCAAGGTCACCAAGTCGGTGGTGATTGTGGTGCTGTCCTTCTTCCTCTGCTGGCTGCCCAACCAGGCTCTGACGCTTTGGGCTGTCCTCATCAAGTTTGACCTCGTGCCCTTCAGCAAGGCCTTCTATAATGCCCAGGCATACGCCTTCCCGCTCTCTGTCTGTTTAGCGCACACCAACAGCTGCCTCAACCCTGTGCTTTACTGCCTGATCCGGCGTGAGTTCCGGGCCGGACTGAAGGAGCTGTTGCTCAGGGCCACACCGTCCTACCGCAGCCTCACCCAGCTCCTGCCCCGCAAGGCCAAAGTGGCTGAGGCGCCTCCTGTCCTGGTGCTGGTACAGATGGATGTTTGAAAGAGCCTTTTTACACATTCCATTTTATGTCTCACCCATTCGGATTAATTAAGCACTTCTGTAAGACAGGATCTCCTCAACCAGAGAAACTTTGTTCATGTAAGCATTTTAGAAGAACTATAATCATTTTTGTCCAGTTTTGTGACACGACGTAAACGTTGAGCTGTTTTCTACAACCTTTTTTTTGTCATTAATGAAAGAGTACTGTGTATAATACTGATGTTGATCCATGTGAATGGCTTGACTCCTCTACATCGGGCTTTGCTGCATCACCACTCTGTCCCAGACCACCTCCTGAAGTATATTGGATCATAATCACCACCAGTGCATCTTGGTTGAATTTACAGTTGACTTTTTACAATCAGATGAAGCTAATATGTGCAAACATGCTCAAAGACACACACCTGGTTGACTTTTGTACCTGGATCCGTTTTTTCCCCTTGTCTGATGGACAGGACCAGACATAAAAGGAAGATGCCTCAGTTTTTTTCACCTTGATCTTTTCTGACAGGTGCTTCATTGGTTTCTCTCTGACTGGGTCTGATTTTGGCATGCATATCTGGTCAGCAGGTGCATCTAGGGACCACTGCAGTTCAGGCTGTCTTGTCGTCACCTTTGTTCTGGTGCTGCAGATTAGAAGCCGTGTTTAAGGATTCTGACCAGCACAGCTTTCAAGGCCACAATAAATTGTCCATTTGTGCTCTTGAACCTTTGAAGTTGAGACTGAAATTGCTGGTGAATTGTCGGAGAGGGGCCTCCACTTGAATACTTTTCAATACCTTGCCATTTCATGAAAGAAAAAGAACAACACTGACAGATGTGCAACATCAAACACAGACATCAGTCAGAAATATCCATTATACTGAGTGAAATTCCTGAAATGTCTGAGGCTTTGCATATTCCGATCTCCTTTATTCAGTGTATGTAAGACAATGTGTGTGTGTATGAGTGTGAACTGAATATTTATGATAAGCTAATAAATTTGATCACCATTAGCTCTGATGTTGAGCCATTCATACTGTATCTTCATGAATGCAGTATTAACGCTTACTCCATAATAAATGGTAAATGGAATAACATTCTCTCCGAAAGCTTATTAATGATTCCACAAGTCAAAAGGTAAAAGGGGTAAATGTTCTCAGGCAGTTCCATTCCCTGCAGGATTTGATCTTGAAATGTCAGTACTGGGGAAATGGGACAAAGTTATTTCAGATTCACATCATTAAAATTTGTTGCCAGTATCTTCAGGGTGTTCATCAAAGGTATTATTCAGGAATGAAATATGTTCAGTATTCTGTGGGAGCTGATTCTTGGTGCTCTGAACAACCTTTTTTAAAAATCATCAATAGAATGTATAAGAATAAAATGGATCGTGGGCACCTGGGTTTTGCTGGGCAGTGGAGTGTGAGAACCAGACAGAAAAACAGGCAGGGATCCACTCGGTGAACACACTAATGACTCTGGCGAGACCATTGTTGTTTTCTGCTTTGTGGAAGAGAAGAATATTTTTTCCTGCAGCACTCCTTGGACAGATTCATGGATTTTGAATTTTGGGCTGTTTCACCGACACACAATATCCGTTACAGGTGCAGGACGAAAACTGAATATATTGATATTTTATGTGAGACATGCATTTTTATTTGCTGAAATGTATTAAATGTTTAGAGGTTTAAAGGGCCCATATAATGGAAAACGAATTCTTTTTTAATAAAAGAGCTCCATAAAAGTAAACACTGTTTGAATTGTATAATTCACTTTCTAAGCCCATTAATGAAACTAACCTCTCAAAAATTGACAGTGCTGGATTCACTGTTTTTGTGATGTCATGAAAACATTTGTGATGTCATAAGGGCATATTTGCCTTTGTCCAACTGTTCAGTCTACAGTAATCAACTGCCCATTCAAGTAAATGTTGTATAGAGTAGTTTAGCCATAACTTGCAGTCAAGCAATTCAACTCATTTACATATCTAAGCTTATATTTTAATTGTAAGTGACACATATAGGTTAGAAATAGAGAATTGGACACTGACAAAAACTTTATTAATGGATGTCAAGTGAAAGAAACATGTGACATGTAATATAACATTTTAGGATATGGCCCTTTGAAAACCATTAGTAGCTCCTGAGTGCTTTTATAGGGTGAATAATGGGTAAAAATAGGAGAGATATAATAACCACTGATGAATAGCAGTTATGTCCTAACTCTCATTGCAGTCGGAATATAATTGATTTTTACACGTCATCATTCCCTCTTAAAATGTTCAGCATTAGTGCAGTATATGTTTCTACTGAATGTAAATAATTTGTGATAACATATTTAATTGTAATTTTTTTTACTTCTTTGTCTGCCACCCTGCCACCTCTCATTTAGTCTTCACTGTGTGTTCCCTCAGAACTGTCCTCATCCTGCTTCGTTTTTCACTTTATGCATGTCATATTCTCATCTGCCAGACTGTCTGCCCTTCAAAGTAATGTTCACTTTTGTTTAATAGCCACAGAGCCAAAGTGCTGCTGTATTGTTCTCAGCCATTTTTGCTGGTTTCCAAGTCACTTACAAGGTATTCTGTACTGGCCATTAATGATCATTTGTTACATTAACATCTACCATGTCTCTGAAGAGTATTTTATATTTTATATTCTTTACTGGGGTTTTGAAATGAACTGTTTTTTATGCAAAGAAACATTTGTCTTTACTATATATGGTCCCATATACAGTGGGATTTAAATGTGTCAGAGAAGAACACAATGTAAAATCTATAATTTGTCTAAATCTATCATTAATTGTATCAAAAAGACACTGGACATCATTGGACAACTGTTTATTAGCCATTTTGTCGTTTTTTTTCCAAATCTCACATGCTTCCTCACACGCTGTGAGCTGAACTGTGCTCTCTGGCTGCTCACTCAGCATTGATTTGGAAATATGACGTATTTTTGGTCTTGCATTGAAGTACCGCATGTCTGCCAACTAGTGGCAGAGCTTAAAAAGTTAATTGCATTAAATATATTAATGCTTTATTTTTTTCTGTGATTAAGTAATCTAATTAACGCGTTAAATTCCCAGCCCTAATATATATATATTTATACATATGTACTGCACTGTATAACACCTGCATTAACATAAGACTTAAAGAACCATATTTTAAAACACTATAATACAAAACCCATATCTATATATATACAGTAAAATTGATATACTTACACACAACATTCTCAACAGGCTCATTGTGATGGACTAATATGAAAAAAACCCATAATGTCATCTAGAGAAGGGGCCTATCCTACATCTGTTTAAAAGATAATTTAGGTATGAAGATTTTGCAACACCTCTATATTAAACAGGCTGTTTAAAATTATTGTGCCTTTAGGACATATATGTAAATGAACTCTTTGGCTGATGTATGTAAATGAACTCTTTGACTGATATATGTAAATGAGCTCTGTCCTGTGCCTGATCCAGAGAGCTGTCTGGGCTGAAACAATCATTCTGACTTTGTAGCGAATGTGGGGACCAAAATGCTTTAGAAGGATACACACTGATGCACGAGCAAATCTACATTTCTGTTTACAACTTTTGGCGGATGCTCCAAAGAGACATTAATGGGGGTTGGGATTATCTATAAAGAAGACGCGTCCCATAACACCAGTAAACCCAGGCTGAAATTAAGACTCCGCCAGGGCCCAGGCAGTACACAGATTCTAGATGTTAGTTTAAGTTAATTTAGGACGTGAATGGGAAGTTATTTTCCTAAGCGCTTATTGAAGTGCTGAGCTATTACCCCAAATGCTCACTGAAGAGGTGGGACATCAAACACTGTTTGAAGACAGGCAGGGACTCAACAGTCCAAAGGGTAATTGGGAGTTAATTCCACCACTTAGGGGCCCAGACTGAAAATAGTCTTGATGCATGGTTGCGCGAAAAGATGGGTCAAGAAAGGCTGAGCTTGATGCGCAAAGATGGCAAGATGTGGCCTGTGGTTTGATCTCTTCTGATGGGTAAGAAGGAGCTGGACCATTTTGGCTTTTAGGCAAGTGTAAAGTTTTTAAATCTAATGCCACAGTAGGCCCGTCCTTCATTGTAGTTTTAGTATATTTTATTGTCTATCCATCCATTTCCTACCCCTTTATCCCACACTCAGGGTCAGGGGGGTTGCTGGAGCCTGTCCTACACCCTGGACAGGCCACACACTCACACCTAGGAGTAATTCAGCATGTTCACAGCGGTGGGAGCACATTCAAACTCCACACAGAAAGACACCCGACCCGGGAGTCAAACCCAGGACCTTCTTACCGTGAGGTAACAGCGCTAACCCCTGCGCCACTGTGCCAGCCATGTATTTTGTTGTGACATTACTTAAGCTCTTAACTGGGGAGGGCTGTGTATGTTTTGAAACTTCAAGAGTATGCATGATTATGTTAAATATATTTGTTAAATATATATTATGTTTAATATTTGAATATAGCATTGGAGTACAGTGTTAGTATTTTGTTGTAAATGTGTGACATCACGTAAACACTGGATACAAAATTGACTTAATATTGACACTTGAAATAGGGAGGGAAATGTAGGTTAATTTACAGTGTTTACAACCTCATTAAACTTTTCTATTTTATTATTTTAAACAAGCAAGGAACTTTCCTGGGTATATAGCCTGAAACTGAAATGAATTATGAGTTACCAGGAGACGACCCCTAGTTTATACCTATTTCTTTCCATGTGGTTTAAAAATGTCTGTTTTTGAACTGCATGAAGGACGCCTTTGCTTTTTGATATAAGATAGTGAGGAAAGATCTGTAAGCAGGAGCTGCGCTCAGTGCGAAGCCTTCATATTTCCAGTATTTTCAGCAGCACATTATCTCTGCTGTACAATGTAATGTTAACATCATGCCAGTTCCTAAGGAAGTAAGTACATATCTGTATCATTTCAGCTTCATGTACTTACTGTGTAGTTTGCGATTCGGTGTGAAAAAGTGTTGGCTGGGTTTCTCCTGAGGTGATTCCTGTGAGATTTGAATAAAAAGTACACGAGACATAGTAATGAGCCAGACGTGTTTAAAGCTGTAAATTTGAACTTAATTGGGCTCTTGAATGGCTTGGGTTGACATTTTAGCACAGAGTCAGTAATGGGTATATTATAGCAGCCCGTAGGAGGTCAGCGCTTCCGAAGTATTTGAATATAAAGCTAAACCAGTCACCTGCGCATCTAAAATGATCCACAATCTGTAATTAATTTTTAGTGCTTATTTTATGCAGTTTGCCTCAACACAGAGGGGACAGTGATATAAAAACAGACGGAGAGAGAATATTCTGTGGTCATGCAATAAGCATATGCTTAAATCATTCTTACATAAATCTCCATATGGATTGTGTGCTTCATAATGGCAGATCTCATCAAAGGAGATTGCATGAAATCAAGAATTGGTGTGAGTGTGAGAGATGACGGTTCCCATCTTCTTGATGGAATTGTGCAGCGTGCAACATAGGGGTGTCTTTTCTGCCGTTATCTGAAAGAGACACTAAATTATGAAGAGCATCTGGGCTGCTTTCTTCAAAAGCTTTTTGCAAAATGCGTGGGTAGGGCAGGGCTTTCATTTCAGTGAGAAGATTTTACAGGGTGGAACCGCCTAGAGAGAAGCGAGAGGCGAGCGCACAAGCTGAGCCTCCAAATCAAAGCCATTTGCACATTGTGTGACCATTTATATTCTGATTCAAGGGGGCTGGTCCTGAATGTCTTGATCACTCTGAGATTAAATACAGTCAAATGCCTTTATTTCATTTTGTCCCATGAAAAAATAAACTTGACCTTATCCACCCTGATTTGATCTCTTTTGATGACTTCTGTATCTAGTTGTGAGCAACTCCCATGGAGTGAGGGAGCAGTATGTGTGTAGGGGGATTGATTCAGGATTCTTCTTTTCCATTTCAATAGCGATCAATGTATCTGTCTACCACAGGACATGGAGCCGGTACATGGTGCATCCTGCTGGTGACCTTTTGGTGGGCTTGTGTGTGATGTGTTTTGTGGGGGATTAAAATGGTTCATTGTTGCTCATTTACAACTGCTTACGGAGCTGGAAGGGAATGCCAAGGGAACAGTTGAGCTGGATCCCAATTAATAGTGGCTTCAAAACACATGTGCACACACACCTCCAAAGACAGGGAGATCCGTTCACAGCATGAATAAAATAGTCTCTTTTGGCACGGCACCAATCCAGACCATGTTCGCTTCAACACAGCTGGCTAATGTAGTGGAAATTCATTAGAAGGTGACAGGCTTAAGTCAACGTTGATTTTCCTCTTTAAACTTTCACTCAGTCATTCAAAAATCAAGACATTTCTCCCTGGTGCATCTAAGAGGTGGTGGTGGTGATAAATACTATCAGCAACGACCCAGGCTTATGCTCTATATGGGGGCATTTTTATTGTCTGATTATTTTGCAAGGGGTGGTATCTTCCAAACTCTTCTGGAATAATGCGTCTCCTATTTGGCAGTCACAGCCATAGAGTAAAAAAGTATACTCTTTGATGTCCATAAAATATTCGATTTGCCTGGACCCATAAAATATTCGATTTGCCAGGACCCCTAAGACCAGGCTTATAATCTAGATTCAATATGAAGCATTGAAATGCTCCATTATTCTCAGGTGCCTTCTGCTTGACTCCCCGACTCTCCTTGTGATGTGCTGTAGTTGCTTCATGGAAAAATGGTGTCTCTCGAGATTTCTCAGCAGCTTTGAGCCAAACTGTGATGGAGCTCGCAAAGAAAGTGCCATGCTTTTCAAACAGTAGAACACATCCAACTCATCTGGCTGAGTGGGCGAAAAAATCTTTGAAGATCAACCAAGGCTCCATGTCTCAGACAGGCTTTAGAGCACCAACATTATTTTAGGCCTCTTTGTTCTTGTTTAATGCGTCCTAGGCCAAAAATCATGCATGCATGAGTGTAGGTGCATGTCAGCCCTAGGATAAAACTGAGCCTAAAATAATTACTGAAGGAGTAGGAGGAAGGCGACGGCTGATCTCTCTCCGCTCTGCCCCATTTTCTTCACAATCTCCCAGGCTGTCTCCTCTCTAGAAAAGTGAGTTCACAATTACCATGTGTCACTCAAGCGTTGCAGAGAAGAATCAATCAATCACACCACTCAAACTGAGACCCATAAACAAGCAGACTTGGAACAAAGCACAGAAAAGCACTCCGGCTCTGCTCAGAGTACATGAATAATTAAAGCTACATTATGTTAGATTTAGACTTCTAGAAATAGTGAAGGCTTCTAGAAATAGTGTTTGTGCTGTAATAGTCATCAGAAACACAGGCGTATCTTTGCTTCTTTCAGACAGTGTGTTCTTAATGGACTCATTAGGCCCCCTGAATTGTTCAAAGAAAAGACTTTTGTAACTGTGAAATGAGCATGCTGCAGTTTACAAAATAAAAGGAAACAGCAAAGAAAACTGTAACATTTCTATAAGCTTAAACAATAAGTTTATATATAAACCCCATCTCTAATAACTGTGTATTAAAGCTAGCTGGACTCCAGGCCACACATGGCTGTGGACCACTTGGAACTGAACTCGCAGATTCCTGAAGACAGGGCCAGCCCTTGAACAGTAACTGCACTCAAGAACCATCCTAATAGAACTTACCAGCTTAGATGATGGTTTCTTCAAGGCCGTAGCACAGAGTTAAAACCTGTCAGTCTGATTAACCGTGAAAAGCTCAGGTCTAGATAATCCGGCAGCTGCTGCCCAAGCTGATACACTTTTTTTTGAGGAAGGAATGAATGTGTTGGTTTGAAGATTTAACAGAAAATTGAGCCAACAGCAGCAAATTTCCATAAAAA
>JBBMFX010000035.1:9977523-10000465 GCA_037832545.1 Rhabdalestes septentrionalis | reverse complement strand
CGGTGATAAAGGGTCCAGGTGTCTTAATGTTGATGAGTACCATTGAGAATCCCCCCCCCCCCCCCCTCAATCAAGGGGCATGTCTGTTGTAAACAGTTACCATGTTTTATTATTGTTTGTTATTGTTATAGCTATTATTATTGCTATTATAATGTAATTGGCAGTTCCATTTCCAGACACTCTGTTACTGACCCGTGCAGCTGTTTACTGATAATCACTGTACATTCTGTGCCTGTTCGTGCAATACTGATAATAAAAAAAGAATTTCTATTCAGCACTAATATTTTTTGGCGTGGACTCGTGTGAGACACCACCTTAAAGGGATGCCTGTTGGTTTTTTAGCACAGGAGTGAGCTTTAAACTGTGGAAAGGGCAGGCTGGGGATACACAAAGGCTCTCTTAATCCTGTTTCTGTAGCCATTTAAATGTGTTTAAATGCAAATATCACCATTTCTTGGTAACGGGAGAGAAGATGCTTTAGGAGATATGTGCTTTTCAACAGTCTTTAACTTCTGCAATGAGGGAAATATCATTTATTCATCTATTCATCTCCGTAAACACAGCTGGCACATTTCTAGGTGAAACACTGTTTTGGAACGTAATCGGGATCCGCGGTCTTTTTTTATTCCACCCATATTCCGGCAAGTCCCGCCCTTGTTTGCTGCGATTGGCTGTGACATCGCGCATTCTGTATTCGGATTGGTTGGCTGTTCGCACTCACTATTAGTCCGCCCATTCTATACGTACTACTAGCCAATCAGAGCTCGAAAGAGGCGGAGCCTGTTCCAATACAGGTGGGAAAACAAATTCAGTCGTTCTCTGAAGGTTCCAGGCATGCTCTTTTGCTTTTGATCAAGTCTCACACAAACCTGAAAAAGGTAGGAAGAGACGAGAAAAGAATAACTTAGATGTAAACAAAAGTCTTGTTTTTGATGTGAAATGTGGAGAAATGTATCAGCACGTTTTCTCCACCGTGGTGGTGAGGGGAACCAGTGGTCGTGATGTCCACAATATTTACCACAGGCATTTTATTTAATATATAATATGAACAGTGAGTCTACAAATGTCTTCTGAGTTATGCAGTCTTGATAAAAATATATAAGTAAATTCGAAAAAAGAGAGGGATGTACAGTGCTATTTTGCCTTACATTGCCTTACACACCCCTTGTCACACCTCATGTGCTATAGGCCATGTGCTTTAGGCCAAAACAGTGAAGCAAAGCAAGGGTAAGACAGGATTTTGGGCATCAGGCAGAGTATTTCTAACCTTTTCTGGGGTTTAAAAGCATTAAAAGATTCAGACGTCTGGTCCTATTAACAGCACTGTGAACATTTCAGACTTTTCTCTTCAAAATTATGAAAGAGCAGAATATTTCAGGTAAAACATTCTGAATGTTTTTCTTTAAACCAAATGTAAATGAAATCAGTGTAATTGCACTTTAAATATATTTTTTTATTGCAGACTATATATGTATTTTGAATCATATGTCTGTTTCTTTAACACCATTCTATATAATCTATTAAATTTAAGCTTTTGGTAATTACCATCTACAGAAAATGTGAATTCAATTTGTTTTATTCATTAACAATTGGATTATATAGGCATTAATGCTGTCTTGTTTTAAAATATCAAATCAGCCTCACAAAATTGAATGTGCTTTTAATAACCATTACAGCTGTTGTCTGGTGTTATAGGGAGTTAACTAGCAGGCTGAAGTTGGTGGCCTTGCTTCGTGACCCTTAAGCTGCTGTGAAAGCCAACAGTCCACAGTGGGATGAACGTTCTGATGAAATAAGAAGCTTTAGAGTCAATGGACATCCAACTTTCACCCTTTAAGTAAAGCTAGTTTCCTCCTTTCAGCTGTGAATCAATTCACAGCTGCTTTGCTATTAGCTTACAGAAGCCTAATCCTATTCACAGCCCATTTAATACTCGGATATGTCCAAGTACAAGGAAGGGCAGCTTGTTTCTATACGCATTCTGTGTATATACGTCCCTTAACGAAAATTCTAATTTATGATTCCATGCGGTTCAAACCTTTTGCTTTGCTGTTGAGATTTTAGAGTAAGGGTCCCCAAACCGGTCCAGATAGGGCCGCCCTGGGTGCAGGATTTCGTTCCAACTAAAAAGAAGCCACACCTGAGTAACTGAAAATCAAGACCAACGGATTACAGAGGTGGAATCAGGTGTGCCTCCTGCTTGGTTGGAAGGAAAACCTGCACCCACAGCGGCCCTATCTGGACCGGTTTCGGGACCCCTGTTTTAGAGGATCAGGATCTGCTTGCAGAGGGGATCAAATGTAGAGGACATGATTCGGAAGAGGAACGCATCTCAGCACTAACTCGGCCTGCTAATTCACCCAGGAAAACATGGAATTAGTTTGTTAGGCGTGATAATAAGGCATGACCATAATGACTCGACTGAAGAGGATTAGTGACTGTAGTTATTGTCTGAGGCTTCAGCCCCATGGTTCGGCTGCTATGTCCCTTAACACAGCCTGCTTTTCCCAATTAAAACGTGCTCTGGTCTGGTTACCCTGCAGTATTTAACGTGGCTAATGCTGTTCAATGCCAAGCCCCGGACAATTATCGTCCCTTGGTTGGTATTAATAGTTTGCATTTGTCCCCATGATGCTTCAAGATTGATCACTCCAAGTCTAATACTCCCACTGTACTCAATTTAAGATTGTATATTGAATATTTTTCCATCTTTTATGGAAATATGTGATCTTTTGAATCGAAGATACTAATGAAAATGTGCTTTATTTTATTAGGTCACAGCATGCCTCAAATAAAGTAGGGAAGATAGCAGACTGTACACGGTCTTTAATGCTAGATGAGATGCAGGACGACTGACATTACCAATACTCCTATCTGCTGGAATGGAATATCAGCATTAAGCTAATGTCATGGGGATCATGGTGTTAATGTCTTTATAACTGACGCAGAAATATTCCTGGAGAGCCCTTCACGATAAATTAAAAGACTGATATAATAAAATGCTAGCTTTATTTTTTTAACCTCTCTCTGGTGTAAGACCTGTGTGGTCGCTTGCATATAGAGCAGTGCTGAGCCTAAAGCTTTCCTACAGGCCGCTTATATGCCTACATACATGATTATCATAGATATGGTCTTGGTTGATATATGTGATTGGAATTTATAAAAGATGTAGGCCCATGGCTTTAAGATGTCTTTCTTTGGTTAATTTTGCTCAGTTTTTATGCATTACACATTTCTGCCACAACAATTTCTCTCCCCAAATTGTAAATTTAAGTTTAGAATTTGAATGTATGATGTCTAATGCTTTTTATAAAAAGCTGTTTTTAAAGTCAAAGTCATGGTGAACCAGGTCACAGCCTGGTCTGATGGTAAAGCTCATTTACCATTGGAAAAAAAAGCATGGTTTAAATCACTTACAACAGTAACCGTAACTTTTAAATATTATAGTCTACATCAATACCATTGTTGTAATGTCTAGAATGAATGAGATTGGTGTTCCATGGTTGAACATGCTTAGGTGGGAGGAGGATTCCTGTACTGAAATCTGCCTGTGTTTCATTGTATGCTTCAGGTCATCCCTCTTTGGTACAGCTGGGCATCAGCCTAAACAGCCTCAGACAGCCTAGCAGCAGGCTAAGCTATATGGCTCTCAAGCACCACTGTATTTTACTTTAAAATGTGCCTTCCATTTTTCTCACTGGAGTAGAAAAATCCCTCCCTTAAAAGTCCCCATTTAGCCATTCACCGTAGTCATTTTCCACATGGGTGCTCAAATAAGATGTTTATGGATATTTTTCTTATCATAGCGGGACATGAACTTCTTGGTTACTGACCAGTTTGTGCAATGAAACCTTTACTGGCTGTCTTATTTATTTGATTGACCTGAACGTGGAGGACGTGGAGTGAAGCAGCGATAGCTACCAGGTGAGTGTATTATGCAATGGGGCTCCATCTTAAAATATTCAGCACATCAGTGGCTCTCCTGACAGGAGCCATGGGCCTGAGCTCCAGGATGAGTTCCCCTCTGCTGGGCCGGTGATCTTTGTTGTGGGCAGAGATTTTTTCTTGTGAACTGTGCGCTAAAGTCTTTTTAGCCTCTTTTCACATGGACTGACATGCGTTCCAAGAGGTTTCGATTTTTTGATGGCTGTTGGAATTCTTTTGGATGCGATGTCCTAGTGTGCAGTGTTCTTCTCCTCACCAGGACAGTGTTTTTTGAGCCGTATATGTGTGGACGTGGGAAAATTCACATAGTTTTGAAATTGTAAACACTTTCCCTGCCTGTAGCTGCCGGGTAGATGGTGCTGGTTAGTGTTTGTGGTATATGTTTGCCAGCTTAGTCTATACCCAATCTGTTCTATTGTGGATGCACTAAAAGCTACATGTGGGCCATATGTATACATAAATATGTCATGTGTATATATATTGTTCTTTTCTTGTGCTCGATCCATCATGAAAGAATCTATGGCAAGTTATTTTGCTGTGATCATTTCAACTGACCTCAGTTTTGATAGTTTTATGGCTGTCAGCAGATCACTGCAGACATACTTAGTATTGTCATGGCAACTAAAGGAGGTTGCGATAGTTTCGCATCAAGAGAGCCATGGATGAATACGTTTAAGACCAGAAATTCTGGAGCGTTTGCCATTCCCGGCATTTAAATGATACTTGCTTTTCTTATTTTTTAAGTCAGTCTATAGGAGGTGAATAGACAGCGGCCAACACCTGCAGGCTTTTGTAACTGCAGTTTTGAGAGGTAATGAGAGCGGAGGAAATGACAAAAGGAAATAGGAAGAAGGTGAACGAGGAGGAGATTAAAAGAAATGAACAAGCCTGGCTGTTTGCGAATTGCTGACAAATTTAAATGCTGTGTTTTTTTTCCGAGCTCCATCAGCTAGAGATGCATTTCTAAGAAGAAAATAAATTGACAACACCTAGGAGATTTCGCCACAGCGTTCTGTGATAATCGCTTGCAATTTTGAGCTGATTCATAGGAAGCCTTGCGAGAGGGAGCCTTTGATGAAGAGAGACGCGTGCGTGGCTGGAGAAGTCCACCGAGGTGTTTGTGAGATTCGGAATCAAATTCAAGGAATCCGGCCTTGTCTGAACCCCACTGATGCCCAGGCATGACGGCAGGGGAGAGGGACGCAATATTGATCGCCCGCTCGTCCAGAGCCCAGTATGGTGTCATAGGGTGTCAGTCAGGGAACAGTGACAAATGTAACACTCTCCCTCACTCTCTCTCTGTCGCTCTTTCCCCGAACCGGACAGGAGAGAAATGAAAGGCAGGCAGGAGGCTAAGCACAATAGATGAACAGACAGAGAGATGGAGTGATTGTCAGAGCAAGAGAAAACAAATGGTGGCTTTAATCGGAAGGTGCCCAACTCTCAGTGGCAGGTTCAGAGGCAGATCAGCCCAGACAGAGGAGGAGAAGGAGGAGGAGAGAAAACAAAAGGATTTGACATGAAGGAAAGGTGCATGGATGGGGGGCCGAGTCATGTGGAGCATGATCACTCTTGCAAAAAATGAATAAGGCAAGCTGATATTGTGCAGCTATGACTCCTAACAGAAACTACTGTTAGTGCTGGAGCTGCTAATGTCATTACTGCTGTATCTTATCATCAGGCAGAAATATAGAAATCATACATGACTTTGTTTCTGCTCTGGCTGAAATGTTTTATGCTAACATGTCATAACAGTGATACATTATTATAGTGATATTGGATTCTGTGATAACGCAGTATTTAAATGGCTCCCTAACCAATCCGTTTCCCATTTTCTGCTGTGTGTTGTCTGCATCTTAAGCAATCATTTGTCTAGACCACATAGAGTGAGATTCATGTAATGAAATATCATGTACTGATACAGAATAATCCAACAAAAGTGGTCAATAATGCAGGTCAGTGATTCTTTGGACATGGCCTGTGCACAATAAACACCAAAAGTACATTTGTATTTTATGAGAAATGTTACCGATCCGTCCATTCTTCCATATTCACAGAGGCATGTTTAATTGATTGCAAGGTATAATCCATTTGCAACACATAGCAGTTAGAGATGATCCATATGGAAAAAAAGTATGATTTTAATTATATAGGTTATCTCAGAAATGGGCAATCTAATGTTTTTTCATGATAAATTGTGATAAGTGATGTTATTGTGATTATTTCTAAACATATGTATGGATATGCCAATACTTGAAGAACAGCTGCATGTTTCAATGCAAACCAAGCATAAACAGTCCTGTTTAGTTTGATTTGTGGTGTTTAATTTGATATAATGACTTGTAATATTTATTTCCTTATTTACAATGCCTTATCAAACAATGTACTTTGACATTTTCACGGCCCATAATATGTGTCATAAAATGTAATTTTTTTGTAAGTTGGAATGAACAAAAAAGAGCCAGTAGTTCCATAAAAAAATGCTGTTAAGGACTATAAGTACAGGGATATTTATTCACCTTTTCACACATTGCCTCACTAGGTCATATTTAACCTTCTTTAAGCACACAATATGCGCTGAAAAACACACTGGGAAATAATTTATCACAATAATAATAAAAAGTGTCATATAATTTAGCGGTAGTAGCACTAAAATGGCAAGACTGCTGTTTTGTTCACATCGTGCAACTCTAATCACAAATTATGGCTGCTGTGTTTATGGCAATGATTAGAACGAACATTGTGACACGGAAAAGGATGGAATGAGGAGTGAAACAGAGAGGAATATTATTAGTGTTCTTTGTGTCACCCGTCAGAGATGTGTTTGAAAGGAACGCTGCTCAGCAGGGCTATAAATAGGAATCTGTGGTATTTCCGAAAATAGGTTAAGCTGCCATCGCTGCACTGCTGGCATGACATCACCACTGTGCTGCCAGCCGTCCCCCATGAAGACTGTGGAAGTAGAGGGTGGGGGGCGAGGGGAAAGACAGAGAGACAGTGATAGTCCTCTACAGTACATATTTATTAATTATTTTGCTTTCCATTCTTTTTCTCTGCAGTTTTATTGTTATTAATATTAAGTGTTCTATGCATTGTGTTGTCAGTAGTTAATTACAGTTTATCAGAATAAAGCTCCTTTTAATTTGAATTTGAATATGACAGAAACAGATAAAAGGAGGAAGAGAGGGAAAGAGAGTCAAAGGGAAGAGAGAGAGAGAGAGAGAGAGAGAGAGAGAGAGAGAGAGAGAGAGAGAGAGGGAGAGAGAGAATGAGGAGGAAATTACAGAGCTAGAAGGAGAGAGAGCGAGACAGAGAGAGAAAAGAGATAGAGAGTATACAGTGAGAAGAGAAACAAAAAGAAAGAGAGAGGGAGTGGAGAGGAGATTAACAGAGCCAGAAGAAGAGAGAAATAGAGGAAGAATGGGGAGAGAGGGAGAACAGGGTGAAAGCAGCAAGAAATGATACGGGGAAAGAGAGAGGGAATGGAAGCACGCAACGAACTGAAAGTGTGAGAAGGAAGAGAGAAGGGAGAGAAAGAGAGAGGGAGGCAGAGAGGGAGAAAGAGAGAGAGTAAGAGAGCGAAAGAAGAGAGACAGAAACAGAGAGATAGAAGGAGAGCGAAAGAGAGAGACAGACAGGGAGCGAGAGAAAGAGAGGGTCGATGTAGCTCACTAAGGAAGATTTTCCTTTTTTCATTCTTTGTTCTGCCTTGTCCTTTCTCCGCCTTCCACTCCTTTTTTTGCGAGCAGTGTCTGTTCGTCTGGGTTATTCTGTGTGTGTGTTACTAAATGTCACCTGTTAGAACTGAGATGCCGGAGCACTTCTGGCAGACGCTGGAGGTCTCCTTTAAACGACCCAGACTTCAGCCTCTGTATCAGGAACTCTCAGACTGACACTGAAAGAACTGTTCCCTGTATCTTTCATGTCATGTTTGCAGACTATCATTCTCTCCTGTCCGTGGTTATGAAAGTGACCATTATGGTCGCACCCATGGCATTTACTTGTTCATCCCAGTCTCATCAATTTCTCCAATCAGCCATGGTTAGTGGGCAATTTTTATAAATTTATATATTTATATATTTATATATAGTTTCTTATAGTGAAGTTAAGGATACTCTATTATTTGATTAACTGTTTTTATAATTGGTAGATAACTGGATTAGTAATATCATGAATAGTAGCAGCCCCACTAAAACAAGTATGAGATATAATACAACATAATATAATATTATCACATAATATGGTATCAAATAATAGAATATAATATGCACAATAAATTATGATCTCAGGGACTGAAAGAGAAGGAAATAAAGCAACACATTAAATAGGGTGCAATGAGCAAATATGTGATACAAACTTTAAATTATTGTTTTTTTGCTATATATTGAATTGAATGTACAACAAAAGAAATTCAAATGAAACTAAGCTACTTAAACAAAGAACAATCAACAGATTAACCTTTTTTGTTGTTCTAATATTAGTTCTCCTATAAACCTACAGTGCATATAATTTTATGTGATAAACACTTGGAGATGATGCTTTCATGTCTTTTATATCTCTGTTTCATTGTGTGTTCACTTCATCTCAATGTTTTATGGGTGGTTCCAGCAAATGCAGTATTTATCACAGTAAGAAGGTTTTTCAATGATTTCCTTGGCAGCCACATAAACTGAACTCAAGCATGCATGACTCACACTCTGGTGACTTTTACGTGCTTCTGTGACGTAGAATGTAGTGACTCATTGTAAGCACAAGTGACTCAAAAACTATTTTACGCATCAGTCTAAGCATAGATTTTTAATGATAGGTTTTTAAAGGCCCCATGTTCTTTCTTCATTATACTTTTATTTGTTTTTTATTTCCCCTGAGATTCACTTGTGGCATTTATATACCCAAACAGGCATGTAACCATTTAGGGGGCAATTCAATTTTAAAATCTCTTAATATCACATACATTTAAATATGTTTCTGCTATTGTGCTTTGAAGATTAATATATGCAAATGCCTAATTCAAGAAACGTTTGAGATTTAAAGGCTTCTTTTCAAAACTTGTGAATGGTCAGGGCTACATTGCTATTAACTTTAATAGGTCCATGTAAATGAGCTGGTTTTATGACATGCCTAAAATGGTGCAATTTAAAGAGGTGGTTTTGTAGCATACTTCTCTACTTTGCTTAAGTTAAAACTATTTTTACATACATATTTGTGCATACTTCTTTTTTATAAAATAAGTGAGGAAACTTTTCAAAGAGACAGACACTTGAAACAACTACACACTTGCAGTGCAAAGACCTTTGGTGATTTCTATCCTTATGCCTGGCCAGAGTTTCTTCAGCATGCAAATTGTTGCATCCTCTAAATGGCTTGGCTTGAGTCTTTTCATCATTTGGAGGTTCTGTCGCTTCTAGAAACAACTATAAATTGTGTAAAACAGTCTAGAACTGGTGTTTGTTTTTTTCAACACGCTTGCCGTTTGCTGCTCTTTCAATCAGTAGGCCAACACTCGGCTGCTCTCTGGAGCCCCTCCCCCTGTGGGTTTTCCCCACCCACTTGTGGCTGGAGACTACCCAGAATGTTATCCGGGGTTCCGATATCTTGTGTTTTTTCAGTTTGTTTTTTAGCCCTCATCCACACGGGCATCTGAATCAGGCATTCGTGGCACCAGGTGTGTGAGGACTGAGCACCGACCATTTTTCTGCTCATTGGAGCAAATCATGCCTTCCACATGGGCCTTCAGTCCTGGTGCTCAGACCGCTGCGCATTCGGGTGGCATAAAAAAAATAGTGCACGCGACGTCTTCTTGGCATCAATGTTTGCCAAAATCCTCTTCTGCCTGCGGCGCCATATCAGGAGGATTTTTAAAACAATAAAACTTACAAATGTCAATAAATGTCGATTGTTAGTTTTAATAAAGAATACAACTGTGTTTTCAATGTAGAACTACAATGTTTTCTATGTAGAACTACAAATCAATATGACCAACATGTAAACAGTCTGGAGAGAATAATTACTGCCCCCACAGGTAAATGCAGGAAACTACACAGGCTGGGCTAGGTTAAACAGTGTCAGACGAACAACGGTGTAATGCCTCATTGAAGTCAATCAAGCGTAGATACAAAATCACCTGTGGTGTTCAGAGTGTGTTCATTTATCAAGATTCAAATGTCTGTGTGGAAGAGGCCTAAGAACTAACATAAAAATCTTTTTCTATGGGCATTTGCATGTGACACCATAAAAAAAAATCCCTAGTGGTTGCTACTTGTTTCTGAAAAAAACGTAAGCTCTACGTGACAGAGGAACCTCAAACAAAACTCAGCATGATGTCTGAGATCATGAGCATCAAAACAAACCAGGGGAACTTCTATATAAGAGATTTTTGGCCTTATGATTTACCATTTGTTGCGCCTCTAGCACGAACCTAGGGGAAAGCTGTTCTCCCTTTTTACCCATTTACTGAAGAATGACATTTCATAGCATCTCTCAAAGAAGTTCTGCTGACTTGTGTCTTTGTAGGGAGCATGGATGTTGGGTACACTTAAAGGTGCCTGCCTTAATTAAGGTGTACGGGTTAGGCTAGAGTACTGCTTATATTACAGAACTCATTACAAGCTAATTAGGCCGGGGCAGGGACAATATTGTTGTTAGAACAATTACTGTGATCGCATCACAGTGGATCAGACCCACATGACTTTGCGAGTGGTGGTCAGCTCATTATAAGCCGCACATCTAAGATCAAAGCATTCAGAAGCTGCTTGATAACAAGGATGTATGCTGAGTGTGTTAGATATTACCACACTGTAATAAACGTAATTTGCAGCATAGAGTGAACAACACCTATTAGAAAACCAGAAAAGAACAAAGAGTCCTGTGGAGTGATCCTTTTTGTAAATGAAAAATGTGAGTGTGATTTCTTCATAAGTATTTAATAAGATAAATAATAAACAACATTTTCAGGATAAATTGAAATGCTGAAATCTAGAGGTATTCACTGACTTAGAATGGACCTCTAAAGTATTCAGTGACTGAAAGAATACTTCAACATAAAAAAGTTTTGAATACAATGCCTGATCTCAGAGACATTGTTCTGGACTAAAACCTATTTAAAAATAAATGCAGGGCAGATGAATACATTCAGAACTTTTTTTTTCATATTGAATACAATTTCACAGTTGACCGTGCAGATAGACCTGTGGTTTTGGATCATACCTGTCAACATTGGGGTTTAAAAATAAGATTTTTTGGCACCTTCTTGAGTTTTCAGTGGGACAGGTCTGTTTTGGATAGTAATTTGGATGGGCATTACTCTTCCTTCAGTCACTATTATTGTAAGGGAATAATATGTTTTTTTAATTTAACCATTTCATATCAAACCATGAAAACAAAGACATACTTTTTCATACAACAAAACAGAACCATCCATCAAACCAAACAATATGATCTTAACATCTCGGTAACATAGTTATGCTTAAATATTTGAAGAAAATGATGAGATTCCCCATATAAAGTATGTTTTAAATGTTTTTCTAAGAACTGAATAATCTCAGAAAAAAGGCGCTTGGCTGTCCCAGGGCTGGGACCTCTAGTGTCACAGGGTACGCCTTCAGGAAATTTAGTTCTAAATATTCCATCCTCCATTTCAGATATATTTATTTTGTTGACTCCATACACCTTGCCCTGACTCCAGGCTCACTATTTTACTTTACTACTTTTAAACATTAGGTCATAAAAAGTGCAAATATGTCACTTTCTCTGAAGAAAAAAAAATGTTATGGTACAAAAATAGACCTATTTTTTTCTGACAGTTAACGTCTTAGACAAGAACCATTTGGGAACCTACATTAATAAGAATGTGAAGAAAATGATGGTGTGAGAGGAAAGCAGAAATGACAGGGATTTGAGGGTGCACAGTGGTCGGGCTAGCGCAAGGGGGATGGGAATTTGGAGGTAGATTTATCCCAAAGGCCTACACTCTTAATGGGCACCTCACAGCGTAAGGCCAAAGGTGAAGGAAAAGAATTACTGTTCCTCCAACCACAGCAGCAGCAGCACTGGAGTTTCAGTAGTCCCGCAGTAAATAAAGCATCAAATATAGGCTGTCAGTGGTGGAGAGGCAGAATAGGACCCTCTATTCAGCCTACTTAATCATCGCCATGCCTCTCCAACTCTTCATGCAGTCTCAGTCACTCCTTTAGACTTGCCTGAGTTCACAACAGCCCACACTACACGCATCTGCTCATTAGAAATGCCAGCATTCGGGACAGGAAAAACTGTTCCCATTGCATAAGCGGCAAACGTGGAAAGAGGTGATTTCTCTTCTAGATTGCTATCAAACGCTGCGGCAGATCATTTCCTTAGTCCGTCCCTTTTTTTTAATCCCGCTGCTGCTGTGTCAGCATGGTCCAGTTGCGTTTCCCTTTCTGTCGAATTTCAAACAATTTCATCATGCAGCCAAAAATTTTTTGCACTTGGTATGCAACAGCAGGGCGGTAATTTGTACGTGTTTGGATTCCAATTATGTAGTTGTTAGAGCCAGTGCCTGTGGGCTGCAAATTCGTATTACACCATACTTTAAAGCGCGGAGAAACACTTTTAAATTGAGATTGTATTTCTTTCTCTGCTCATGTTTTTTTTTTGTGCTAATATTATTGCAGCAATTAATTTGCTCTAGATGCCCTGTGTTTTCAGCCTTAGCAAAGGCATCCAATTTGGAAGCACCATAATTGCAAGATACAAAGAAACAAGATTTTCTGTTCCAGCCGAGGGTCAGGAAGAGCACGCCTTGGCTGCAGGTTTGTAGACATAACAAAGCTTTGATGTGTTCACAGGCAGCGCTGGCTCGGTAAGACGTTGTTGTAATGGGCAAAAAGAACACAATTGACTGACTTGTTTGTTTACCATTGGAAATCATTATGTTAGGACAGCGTTTGGAGCGGGCCAAATCCTGACATGGCCCATTTTATCTTGTGGGAAAGAGTCATGACCCCGAGTTCCTGCCTGTCATGATGAGAAGACAACTCTTCTTTGCAAACACACTAGTGAACCGAGTGAGAGGACAATGAAAGACAAGTGCGGTGTAGTTTCACTTAATATCAGAGAGACTGGGGGGTTTTGTTGATCAACATGGCCAAGAATTTCTTACTGTACCAACAGTCATTTGACTGACATAAATGAAAAACAGCCACAAACAACTATTTTATAGTGACCAGAAGGGGCAGGCAGTTGTCAATCCGGTGCTTCAGTAAAAACAGTTCTCAGAGAAACAAAGACAAAGTAGTGTTTGGAAAACTCTGGATATAATGTGATTCATAGCTATTTACTCTTTTAAATAAAATTATTTCAGAGACAGGATGCCCTGAATTATTTCAGTCCAACATTGATATCTTGCTCAAAATGACTTGTTGCTAAGCATGTTGGATACAGAGCAGGCAACTGGTTGGTAAATATTAACTTAGCAAACGACTGGGACGAAACTAAGCATTAAAATGTGTCCAGGAGTAGACATCTTGGCATACTATAGATAGACAATATATATACCACTATTGACAGAGCGTGTAAGGCAGCGGCTAATCTAAGCAGAAGACTGAGAGTGTGGTATATAAAGTTATAGATATTTTGCATTTTGTGAATGATATATTTAATTAACTTTCTGTTTGTTTATGTATTTTTCTTTATTAACCGGTGTTGTCTGAGGACCATTTTGTTTCAAACAATCCTTTTTTTTTTCCTGAAGTACTGACAATAAAGCACTGACCTGTCTCTTCACATTCTTTTGGGTGCTTTGATTGTCCTACCTTAACTAGCCAGTGTATTTTAGAGTAGTATCCACATGGATAACACTCAAATTAATGCCCGTTGCTAAGTGAAGGGCTTGGTAGCAACATAAATAAATGAACAACGCACATAAATAAATTCATGGCAGATACTCTCAAACCTTGCAGTCTCTAGAGTGTGTGTTTACATGCCAAAAAAAGAGGATGAGAGGATCCATTTTATAGCAGTCACTTTCACACTTATAAAAGTGTGATCCCCACTGTGTTGTTTGATGTCTGCCAATGAGGCAACTTAACCCTTGCAAATCTGGAACTGGCAGTGGTGTGAGTACACCACTGTAGTGTGTGTACTGTCACTGTCATGGAGCAAGAGCGCATTAATGATGCTCTGTGTTCTAGCGCCTTGCTTCACTCAGACTCTTTTGTTTAAGTGAGTGGCCCTCATTTGGCAGCCTCTGTGTGCATGCATACATGAGTGTGTGGTTCTGATTGTGTTCTGGAAGCCCTCAGGCTATGAGGCCCTTTCTCCTGTCCTCCCCCAGTTGCTGTTCCTTTCTACCCCCCCGGGCATTTCCTTCTGCACCCTCTCTCTGTCAGTAGCACTCAGAGTTTATCCCACCTGGCTGGGACGTGGGTGGTTTGGACAGTGACGGCAGGCTGATCTATTGAGCCGGGGCTGGAGCTAAAACAAACACATACACACACACACACACACAAACATACGCATGCATACTCAGTGAAGACGGGACTGGACAGGCTCCCCCGTGCTACAAAATAGACAGTCTGTATTTAGCCAGTCTACAGGGATTCCTCGCAGCAGCACAGGCCCTGTCATCGTAAGCGACATGCTTGCTTTGTGCCTGCTCGATTTTCCAGTGCCAAAAGATGGTTGATTCTAAGCAAGCAGTTAACCCCTTAAAGAACCTGTCATAAACACATGCCTTACCTCTGCTTCATAGCAGTTTCTGAATAATTCATAGGTATCGTTAAATAAGCCTCAGAATGCTAAATTGGACAATTCATTTACATACACTTTATACCCCTAATGTGACCCTTATAGTATAACGATACTATGAAATGTATTATTATACTAGCAGTTGATCAGCTAAAACATGTTTGATGTCTGTGGTTTTTTTCTTTAGTTCATCAATCAAGATATGAAGCTGATGTAGCTAGCATGTAGCCACATGTTCGTACTGTGTAGACTGTGCCTCAAATGGTGTCGTTAAAATATGAGTCGTTAGATAATCTCAGATATGCTTGTTTAAGAGGTTAGCATGACAGTGCCTGACCTACTGTTGTCTGTAACCGCTACGTAATGTTCTCTCATTACATGACACAACATTCGTTATGCAAATATGCCATACAGCCCCCAGCAATAAATTAATCTACTGACTTAGCAATGATCTAGCAGCAAAGATATACTGACATGATATTTAAAACCCTAGCTGTAATGATTGCTATCTGACTTCCTTCTGTGTTTGCCAGCTTGCAGAAAAAAGCAGTTTCAAACAGACTGCTGTCATATACACAACCCAAAGCCTTTGTATGCTACAAAAGTTTCTCACACCTTCAAGATGCATCTTCAGCAGGGACTTTTCCTAGTTTTTAATCCAGGAAATCCTACTCTTGAGACCACCATGGAGACTAAGGAGTTCACTGTAGGAGACAAGTAGGCATGTGTTACTGGCACACTTGCTGAAGATTATTAAAAAGCTTAAAAAAAAATGTACCAGTTATTATCTCAATATTATAAAAAATATATAATTATAAAAAGATATATATTATATGTAAATATATAAGTTTTAGCCTGAGAATAAAGAAACCGTCATGGTCATTGGCACCCCAAAAAAATTAAATGAAGGAGATGAAAATGAAGTACGATCTCATGCATATTCAGCTAATTCAACTCAACTCATCACTGAGCTCATGTTTCACTGGGGTATAAAAATGAGGTGACACAAGGTCCAAATCCCTTGAGATTTTATTGGGAATGATTAAAGAGCATTCTAACTTCAAATAGGCAAATGTGTGTTGACACAAATCAGGAAATGGATACAAAAAATAGCTGCTTGATTACAAATGCCAAAATCAACAGCAGTCATTATGAACTTTAACAAAAATCATGACTATTGTGAATCAACCTGGAAGAGTATGCAAGTATTTTGTCAGCAGTCACAGTAAAGTGGGTGTTCAGAGACATTAAACAATTCCAATGACCACAGTTTCAGAAATACAACATTTTGTATGCGTCTTGAGATCACCCTGTATCCTAATTCACCATAAGATATCACAGCCATACCAACAAACCATTTGGAAAGTATGCAAGAAAGAAGCAACAAGCAAAAGTGCTTGCAGTTTGCCAGATGCCGCTGGAACATTAACTGGGACAGTGTGCTGCATCTGACAAAAATTAAGCTTTTTGTCTCCAAATGCTCAAGGTGAATTTGGCATAGAAATAACATGGCTGCAGAAAAGCCCCTTAAACCATTTGTTAAATATTGTGGAAGATCTTTGATGCTGTGGGGCTGTTTGTCCTCCAAAGGCCTGGCCAGTATTCACAAATATGGTGTAATGGATTCCAGGATGTACCAGGTGTTTTCAAATCAAATTCTGGTTTCCTCTTCCAAGAGGCTAAAACTGGACCTTTCTGGCTGTGACTGGACCTTCCGGCAGGACAACAAAGCAAAGAAAGCCACAAAAAAGGTTTAATGAACACATACCAGGCCCCTGATCTAAATCAAACTGAAAACCTGTGGGTGGAGCTCATGAAGAGAGACCACAAGAGAAGAATTGGGGCTCTACAAGATCTGGAGAGATTCCACTTTGGGGAATGGTCAAAACCCTCTTTTCTTTGTTCACAAATATTATAAAAAATTACAAAAGAAACTCACTGCTGTTTATTTGCCAAAGGGTGGTTGCACAAAATACTAAATGAGGGGAGGTCAATAATTACAATGCATGCTTTCTAAAGTAAAATGTATTGTGTGGTCACCTGTCGTTGGTCACAACATTTGATAAACATTGAGGGGAATTTCCTTATCTCATAAAAAATGAGGGTAATTCTGTTACAATAGTTACATTTTTGAAAAAAATGTTTGAAGCCAGTCACTGATAATTAAGGCATGTAGTTTATGCAATGCTTTAACTGGTTTTCATTACTTATTAGCTATATTTGCTGTGTAATTGTAATAGCAAAACTGAAGAAGCAGATGTCAGATGGCAAGCATGTCTTGGCTGGTCAGCTACATTTGCTGTTAAGTGGAAAATTGTGTAAATTTGATTTTTGGCTGCATCATCGTTTTGCAGTTAATGACTGAATGAGCTGCACCTAGTGGTGGTCCTCATTACCCCCTCATGGATTTTTTCCCTTGTACCGTTGACTGTGTTTATTGGGTAATGCTATGAAGCAATAATGACCACGTCCTGCATTGCTATCGAATTTTTAAACAAAATCCACGCTGACTGACCGCTCAATGTCTCTTCCTGTTTCTCTTTGTCCCACAGGCTGCGCCTTTCTCACCTACTGCGCCCGTGAGTCGGCCATCAAAGCCCAGAACGCCCTCCATGAACAGAAGACACTGCCAGGGGTGAGTCCTTCCGCAGTCCTATGGCCTTTTCCCCCTTCAGGAGGGGCCGCCATGCCAGTCAGAGGCCAAAGCAGGAGTGTTTTTAGAAAAGAAGCAGGGAGGAAAATAAATCAATAAATCCGGCCTTTTAAGATCAGGCTTAAAGCAGTTTCATGGTGCCTCTCCCAGGGGCTACGGCAGCCATTGATCAGATGCTTTCAGTGCTGGGGCTTGGGGGGGAGACTGTGACAGCAAATGTCAATTCATTTGTTCTTTCAATTTCTCCCAAATTGCTCCATTTACGAATGAAAAAACCCCCGAAAAGCTGGCAAGTCACTGTTGCCCAGTGACCGTACAAGCAAAAATAAACACGGGGGGCCGGGCTCAGCAAATTTAACTTCCTTTTGAGAACTACATCGTCCCATCCTGTGTTTTTGTCCCTGTACCGAGAAGGGAATGTCGATAGCGACAGAATGAATGTCGACTGCTCGACCCTACATGGGCCACATCAAAAAACGTACTCGGGGAATCAGTGGGCTGCGCCGCATGACGTGCATTGCTATAAAACAGCTGCGAGGAGACTTGAGTCGCGCCAAGAGGCACACGCTTCACATTAAAGATGCAAATATGGCAGCGGCGACTTTGAACGATGCCGGCGGTCCCTTGAAAAACAACTTGTTTCTTTTATCCCTTCAAATTTGCCAAGCTTGAGGCTTGAGGGGCTTTTTTTTTTCTTAAAGGGCATTTGAATAATGAAAAGAAAGTTGTTCTTTGAGAGAATGCCAAAGGGATGTGTTGGTGGGAGGCAATGACTGTGTGAAGCAGAGCATTGAAGAAAGAAAGAAAAAAAGCGGGACTGTCTTCGAAGTTGATTTTTTAGGCTGGCAGTGCCCGTCAGAGGGTGAGACACTAATTGCGCCCCACATGCCAACCTCAGGGGGCATCAGTCAGGGTTGACCAGCTACTAGGATTACAGAGGATCTAGAGAGGAATGTTTGGAAAGCAGGAAGTGTGTATTTAAAGGGAGAGAAGATCTGGACACTGAAGGAATAAATCTAAATATGATGAAACAAATTAGAGACGACCAATGCATGACAACTGGTATTAAAGGTTTATTTAGACAATGGTAAATGTATTCGGATGTGTTTAGATGACCACACACAGACAGACAGACAGACAGACACACACACACACCAAGGTACACAATCTTACCATATATGTGATGCTATTGAATCAGCTATAATGCAAGTGTTTGTATCCTCATGAGACAAACGCAGACAAAGTGGTAGCTGGTTGCGAATGGAGCGAGAGAGAGACAGAGAGGAGGGAAGGAGGGAAATCGAAGGTAATGTGTGGTGTGTGCCTGTGTGAGTGTGTTCCACTCTATCTGCACCCTCCGTTCCCTGTTAAAACTGGACGGGTGGCAGCAGGCCCTGGCCAGGCCGCCTCTAAATCTTTTAGCACCAAACCCCGGCTGCTGAGTGCTGATGGTAGGTGGATGTGCCAGTTGTTTGTTTGCTAAATCCTGCTTGATATGCAGTTTGCCAACGGCTACGGCGTAATTCATGTAAACTAGGATTCCCCAGGAGGGGACTTACAAATTATTTACTTCAACATTTTGGCTATTAACTCTTTAACTACTGTTAAGATCAATCTGGATAAAACATTAAAGTTAAATTTACCAGTTTGGAATAATTCTGGCTCATTTATAACTTTGCTCATTTATAAAATTACTCAGAAAATGCAGAGATTTTATTCAAAAAGATGTTTTTGGAGGGGAATTTGTTTCTTGTAGTAATGATTCTTATATCTTAGCCACTTAAATGGTGCATTAATAGTAACTGACCTTTTCTAATGAACTTATTAATTTGCCAGCATAAAGTTACCTTTCAGATTGCTGTCAAATGGTGTCACTGTGATGTCCTCCAAAGGTACAAACACTTAGGAAAAATAAGAATCATAGCGTTTTCTATTCCAGTTTGCCTTGACTCCCTAACAAATGCCATGTCTTGACTCTTTGATTCTTTTTCTACTTAAAAAGTATTGCATGTTCTTCTCTACACAGAGTGAGTGGAGTCTACCTTATACATGGGTGTGTATTTTCAAACATTTTCAGGGTTTGTGCTTTGGGGGAACAAAACTGACCTGGACAGGACCCTTTTTCTCACACTGTTGCAGATTTTAGTAGATTTTAGTAATGGGAACAGTTTACTAGTGATAATAGATCATAGCTATTTATCCTATATTTACATATGAAAGTTTATATTTGGGAATCTATTTGTTTAAACATTTGCTCACAACTATGACTATTTCATGACTGTTATTACCCAAATCTAAATGGAAACAGGTCTTTGTTATTTGCTCCTGGAAAGGCCTTGGTGGTAATAAAACTTGAAATGTTCACCATTATAAAAGTGTATTGATGGGAACAGGCTTTAGTTCACGCAGTTATTAACATGTAGCCGTAAATGTTTGTACATTTCCAGCAGTAATATGTTTGCTTTGGAGTGAAATAAATCCTGAAAGATTAACCTTGAAAACAGCGTTTTAACAAAACTAGAGCTTATTTTAAGCAACACATTGTTGATTAACATTATTTCTGCTTGGTTGGTGGAAATGTTAAGTAATCAAACCTAATACAACTATATCAATTTGCTTAAAAAACTCAGCCTCTGGGCTGAACATTCTCCAGCAAATGTTTATAACCTCCTGATTCAAAAACAGTGCTGCAGTGCACTCTATAATACAACTCTCTTTCACGTCCTTCTCCAGCGAGGACATTCCTATGCTCCGGGTCTCCAGACTATTGAGCTGGCCTTTGTTTTTGCCCTTTAATTTCATTATTTCCTACACTTGTGTTCTTCGTTATTAAGGTTCACCAGTTCGACCCGGAAGTGTCCGTCCTTCGTTCTTTGTTTTCTTCACCAACTCACGTTCACCCTTGGACTCTCTTAAGCTTGTGCATTTTTTAGTTCCCTGGACTTTTTCTTCTGCTCATTTTATGTATTCCTGGTTCTGTTTGTATGCTCACAACTGTTTTGTTACCTTTATTAAATCCCTGTGTTGTGCCCCTCTTCTTCTCCACAACGTGACACTCACCAGCATTTTCACCAAAGCCTAGATGTGTAAATCTCTGACCTTAAGGTGATTCAATTAGGAAATGATTGGGTGGACCATCGCATTTCAAATTCAATTTCATTGTTTTCTTACAGTTCAGATTTATTGTGAATGGAGGAATTATTTGCAAAGTAGAAGAATGTACTCTTTTATCTGGAAAACCCAGTATACACTTTATTACTAGATACTATAATAGTTTATTATAATTCTGTTAGCTTGGGTCTGATGCAGTTAAATCACCCCTGTGAAGCTGATGCAGTTTTATAGGTTTCACTTCCATAATCTGTTCGGTTCTGTTGCCATACTGACAAAACCCCACTTCACATTACAGCCAGACCTAGCAGACCATGGGTGCAGATGTGTGTGTGTGTGTGGTGTAACTGTAGGGCAGTTGTTTGCTGAAGCAAGTGTGTGTTTTTGTAGAAAGAGCCCCCGAGGCTGAAGAGAAGACGCGTGTAGGAGTGTGTAGGAGGGTGTTGGCAGTTTGGTTGAATAGAGGAAGATGTTCTGACAGCTGTCTGTTTCCATAGCTCTCAGCTTATCAGGGTCCTCCACTGAGCCGCGCGGCTGCAGCGAGTGAGAGATGAGGCGATAACATCAACATGTATACATGGCAAACTGTCATGAACATCTAGAACTAACAGCACCGATCTGTGTGTGTGTGTGTGTGTGTGTTTGTGTGTATGTATGTACTTATATATAAATACACGAACATCCATTCCAGTATAACCCAACACGATGTCACAACTATTTGTGCAGCCATCACGATATACCATGTAATCAAAATACGTGCTGTGATCATGCTTTAGGGCTTTTTTTTATGCTGGGACAACGCTTCACCACCCTGTGTATTTTAATGCGCAGTGTGTAACACCACCAGTATCTGCGCTAACTGGTGACTGTTTCACGAAAACTTGTGAGAACGGGCTCAGAAAACCATATTGTTTAGGACCCCCTCATGATGGTAAAACAGCTATAACTTGCCAAGTATGGACACCACAAAAAGTCTGAAGATGTAATGTGTTTTATGGCACCAAGCAGAAGATCCTGTAAGTACTGTATGTACTTGGACTCCATGGACAGGACTTGTTTGTCCAGTACTTCCCACAAATGCGCGATTGTACTGAGATTTGGGGAATTTTAACGCCTTGAACTCATTGTCATTTTTCTCAAACTGTTCCTGAACATTTTTGCCATGGGACAGCATACATTATCCTGCTGAAAGGGGCCACTACTGTCGCCCTGAAGAGTTGGATTTGGTCTGCAGCAATTATTAGGTAGGTGGTGTCAAAGTAACATTCTAATGAATGCAGGACCGAGGTTTTTCCAGAAGAACGTTGCTCTGAGCATCACACTGCCTCTGCTGGCTTGGCTTCACCCATATTGTATTCTGGTGCCATCGTTTACCCAGGTAAGCCTGGCCATCCACATGTAAAAATATAAAGAGAAGTAAGGAACCTCAGTATGCAAAATTTACTGGAAAGAAATCAGTGAGTTGACCACAACATCTGACATTAATCACTACAAAAGTCACAGCACACTTTTATAGCGAACTGGTTGACTGGTCAAATATTAGCTGGTAAACTAATGCAACTATGAGCTTTGTTAGACTTGGCTTTAAATTGATTATCAATTTTAATGAGAAGATATACTGTTAATGTAAAAGACAATTTTGGGCTTGTTTTGGGGTTATATAAACACGTGAACCACATGGGCATGTTACTAGCTAACACAACTGCATGCTCATGACTAAATGATTACAGGTGTAATGCTAGTCCTCTGATGACAAGTCATTATACCACTTCAAACCACCATTAATTTGAACTGTGTGCTCACTCGCTTTCAGTCACTTTGCTGCCAGTGTTGTTAGAGGCTTGTTATTGATTGCCACAAAATGTCAAATATCAGTAAAATCTATAAGGCATCAACTGTGTCCATTACTGTTGAAAATAATGCTCAACTGTTCATGACAGCTGTCTTATAACTGATTTAAATGTGGAGACTGGGGTAGATAATCAGAATTTGGACTCATGATTTACTCCGTAAGGTTAAGGCTTGAAACTTGAGTGTGTGTACCTCCCACCTCTGATACACACATTAGAAGACTAATGCACCTCTTGTTAAAGCTTCGACCTGTATGGTGTAAATAGGTCCCCCTCTAGCTTGCACTCAGTCCACCAAGCGCCACTACAAAAAACTGGATCCTCCAGGCAGTGTCTGTCTGTAGCATGAAGAATATACACTCTACATGTGAAAATGGAATTCTTATTTTTGTCATATAGCCAGAGTAATGATTCGGTGTGTAGAACCCATGCACACACACCCATTTACACACTTTTTACTTTGATAGACCATATCCTGGAGACTGGGTGGATTCAGTACAATGTTTAGGAACTGTGAAATTTATATTCCGGCTAATCAGAGAAAATTTGAGAAAGTTAGATATCTTGCAGCAATGCACATTCACACACACACACACACACACACACACATATATATATTAGTGTGTATATTTATATGTATATATACACATATACATAT
>JBBMFX010000035.1:9952394-9977423 GCA_037832545.1 Rhabdalestes septentrionalis | reverse complement strand
ACACACACACACACACACACACACACACACACACACACACACACACACACACACACACACACACACACACATTACCTTTGTGCAGTTTTATGCACTGTGATGCTTTATAAACCTGATGAATGAGGAAGATTGAGAGGACAGTATTTCTGGCCTGTTGTAGCCATAAGTAAATATAAGGTTAGCTGTTAGCTGTTGGCTGTTAGCGTGGAAACAGGTTCACACCCACAAATGCGTAAGGGTCGACCTTGCTCAGTGGAAATGAGAATGTCCTGCCTCGCTGTTGTGAGTGAGTGCATGTCTGTCTGTGTGTGTGCATGTGTATGCGTGCGTGTGTGTGTATGTGTGTGTATGGTGTCCACAAGGCCTTCAGATGCCTCCTGGAATCACAAATCCACCTGCTCTTCAACAGCCTGCCCAGCCCAGCAAAGTCAGAATAATTCAAAATTCCTCATGAGAGTGTGTGTGTGTATTTGTGGATGCATACATTTTCATATGTTTCTAGCAATTTTCAAGTTTCTACAGAGTCACGAGCCAAATTCTGATGATCTACCTCAGTGTGTTTGTGTGTGTGTGTGTGAGTGTGTGAGTGAGAGAGTGAATGTGTGTGTGTGTGTGTGTGTTTGTGTTTGTGTGTGTGTATGTGTGTGTGTGTTTGTGTGTGTTTGTGTGTGTGTGTGTGTGTGTGTGAGAATGAGTGTGTGTGCGCATGCATTCAGATTGTTTGTTTTTCACACCTGAATGCAATGCTTGTTATCACATTTTGTCTGTAAATGTTTGAAGCTGTGTGCTTTTCAGGCCTGGAAGAAAAAGAGCTTTGGTTTGCTTTGTAAGGAAATGACATCCATACAAAACATGTTTAAAGATGAAGGCAATGACAACACAGTTTCTGGCGTTAATTGCCTAAAGCTAACGGGGTCATTTAGTGTTACATGCCCATGAAATGTGTATAGAACAAAAGAACCGTTATCCTAAGTGTTATAATGCTTTCAATTCATCTGTGGCAGAAAATCTCCTCCAGCAGCGCGGTGCACCTTTTTAATACAGACTTTATATTTCCGGAAGAAAAGCTTGTTATATTGTACACATATAATGCAATGAGTACACTCTGGACATCTAGGTCATCTATGGCAATATTAAATCTTTTAGCTTCCTTTTATCCTGTTTTTTTGTTGAACCCTTATGTGTTAATAACAATAGTGTTTGTGTGCACATATGTACAAGCCCTCTTCTGCAATGAGCGCATCTTTGGTGCAAAGTTTCCAAAGTTAGCTGACAATATTACAAAACATTCCATTAAGATCACATCAGATATCTTAACACATTAGTTGACTGAGCTGAATAGAAATAGAAATGAAAAGAAATATACCACATTAAAAACTTGATTTAACAGGGTAAATAAAATGACTACAGTATTAATGAACCTGTGCTTCTTCTCTTTTACATTAAATCGCTATTAACTCTGAATTCTCTTCAAGTGACTGCTGTGACAATGACATTTGTGGCTATTAGTAAAAAGAAACAACCTTTACTAGGACCATATACTAAAAGTTCTCAATAAATGTAACTGGAAAACCTCTTTCAGACCTGCATGCCATGTGGCAAAGACTACATTGAAATAAGATTGATGAGGATATTACCTTTGAAAGTGACTCTATATAACACTATGCCTGTGTTGGAGGTATGGTTTATTCACGTGAAATTATAACAAACGATCTAGATTATAGCTTAAGGTTCTTATTCTGCTAGTTGATTTATTCACTTGACACTGAAGGGGTTATGTTTGCTAGAACCATATTTTAAGGGGTTGGTGTTGTACTAATGCTGTCAGGCTGTTAGCACAGGGCTGTAATATAGGTAGCAAAAAGCCACTGCACAAAATATGCTGGACTTGCTAAATGTTGTGTTTGTTTTTCTCTTTTCATATTCCCCCTTTTTCCACACAGACTTTGCCAGCCTCATCTGGCCTCAGGCTTTTTGGCTTTTTCAAAGTATTTAGCGAAAAGCTGGCTTCGCTGTGAAGAGCAGCAACAAAAAGTGTTTAGAAACTGGAGAGCATTGTTATGGTTTTAGTATATTTCTCTTGGTAGAAAGAAGCACATGCAGTGTGGTCTCCACAAATGGTGGTCTGCTACCAATGAGTGGTCTGAAATGAAAGGGAAAGCCCAGGGGACCTTCAGCTTTTAGAGAGTCAGTGTAAAGTAAACACTGTATTCTCATTGATGGAAGAAACTCTCCTTTGATAGAAGAAAATCTCCCATACGAAGTAAAAAAAAACAAAAAAAAAACGCAGTAAGAGAGAGATGATATGCAGTGTGCAGTGGCCCACCAAAACACAGCCAGTTGTGATCCTCCTTTGTGACTTTTTTCTCCGGCAGCACAGGTTGGGGAAAAAAGGAATTATTAATGTTTCTTATTTTTAGCCTCTTTTAGTCTATTTCAGGTTATGGCTGGAGACGGGGCGCGAGCGTCTGTGGAATTGAGTCATGTGATGGTGTGATCTGGGTTAGGTTAGTGGTTGTACTCTGTGCTTGATGGCACATCACTCTCTCTCTCGGGCCCTCCCTGTCGCGGGGGGGGGCAGGGGGGTCTGGCTCTGGCTCCGGGACTGGAGAAATGAGGGCTGAAGGAGGGTCCAGCAAATGCCCAGCAAAAGCTCCCTTCCTCCTGCTGCCAATCCATCTTCCTGTCCCCCCGGCAGATCCACGGGTGCAGGTGTGCTCCAGCCAGCCCTCTAATGGTAGCCAGAGAGAGGGAGGTAGAGGTACAGAGACAAATTACGGCCCAGGCTTTTTTTGTGTGGGTTTTGGAAGCCGCAGCTGATACGAAATACCAAAATAGACAGACTGATAGACAGCGGCGGCCCTGAAAGGCTTTAAAGAATATGTCATTCTGTTTGGCAATGAAGGACACACTTAAGACGTGCGAACGCTAATCAGCTCTGACATGTACCCCCCTCTTCCCCTTTTTCATGACAGACAGAGAGATAACATGAGGATGTGTGAACATTAGCGAGAAACAGTGAGACTTAAAAAAAGAGAGCGTGTCAAACGAAAGAGTAGCTGAAACCAATTAGGGATACGCTATTAACTGTAGAGGTTCCTCAGTGGGTTTGTCTTGGACGTCCATTCACATTCATTTGAATGGATTTTTTTCATGATGAAAATGTTTCTCTGAGGAATCATCCAATGAAGGGTTCTGTATGTGGGTTTTACTGTGACATCACTTAAAAGACAATGTCTGGTAAAAGTTCCATATAAAACATGAAATCATTTAAATAGTTAAGTCACGTTAAGTAGGTGTTTATTGTCAGTTCAACTATAAATACTGTGCAAAGTAAAATGAGACAATGTTCCTCTAGGGTCATGGTGCAACACAAAGAACAAAAATAGACCCTCAAAAAAAGAACAAAAGCAGAACACATCAAGACTGCACATGTGCAGGCAGGGCAGGACTAAATAGAAAGTGGAAAAAAAGCAACATTTCAATCATTTGCTGGACAGGACAACATACAGTGCATACAGTCTTTTACTAGCTTTTACTAGCTATATAGAGAGAAGAAGTATGAGTGAGAAACGGGGTGGGAGGAGAGAAAGAGGACTTGGGGTCATGTTGCCAGCGTGAAGCCATGCTTTCAGTCGGATGGGAGGCCGGTGGTAAAGCATTCCCCCTCCAACCCTCCAGCAGAGAAAACACCAATTCTGGCCACCCACTGCTTCATTTGTAAGGCAGATCTACTACAGACGCAACAGAGCAGCAGCCTGTTTGTCTCAGGAGCGACCGGAGAAACTCAAACAAGGAGCCTCTGGAGCTCAGAAATTCTACCCTGAAAGCAACTATATTGTCACAAACAGTCATGGTGATAGGATATGTCCATTAAATATCTTCCGACATTTCTTCTTCTCTTGAAATACAAATCTGCATGGAATGGATTGTCTTCAAATAAAATTTATATCTGCTTAACACAAATAAATTTTCAGTTAGTTGTTCAATCTCGAATATTTTCTAATAACGCCCTTAGCTATTTATTAAAAAAAACAACAACAATACAACTTTGTGGAACCTGTTAACAATAGAAATGAGTTATTAATTACTTCAGAGGGTAAAACAATACATGCTCTGCAGGTTTCATTTTAATTAATTAGTCATTCTTTCTTTCCTTTAATTAAATGTCATATTTCTGAGTGTGACATGAAGAGCAGGTTTTACCTGTTTTCTTTTCCAAACTATTGTTAAAGGCAAGTGTTTAAATACATATTGGCCCAAAGGTTTTAACACCTGGAATGTGCTGATGAGAATAAAATGCATGATTTTTTCATCACTGTCACCAATACTGGCACTATTATTTATCATTGTTATTTATTATTATACTGTTTATTAATATTTGCTATATAGTTATATAAAGTTAATATGTTAGTAGAAGGTTAGTTGTCCCCAGACATTGGCAGGTAAGTATACAGTGTGCTATGTGAGTTCTGTGCAGAATAATGTGTTTTCTGGGTTGCTGTCCAGTGCTGAATCACATTCATGCACGGCTACACTACAGGTCTGGAGAATTTAGTGATGGCTGAAGTAACAGTGTAAAAAATCATTTTCTAAAGTTAAGATTAAAGAGCCAATTTATATAGTTTTGTTGTTTTATATTCATTCCCACTCATGAAAACAGTGTGGTTGTACATATAATAAGCTCTCATTATTCATAAAGCAAAAAGGCCCTTAAAATACACTTTTTTTCAATTAACAATAGACATTATTATTATTGCAGCTCATTTAGAGTGTCTTATTGTTGCTAAGCAACCACAGATTGCTGAAGAAGAATCAGAATTAGAATCGAGGAACTTTATTGATCCTGAGGAAATTGCTCATGTTACAACTGCACAGACACTCAGAGACACAAAGACAAGAACAATATAAAACAGAGTCTAAAGTCAAAATAAACTCTATTTTCTCTGTGAAAAAGCTTTGCACTAAATACATTTTTCTATATATACAAAATGCTAAGGTCAGTAAGAAAGAAGAATAAATAGAGAAATACATAAAACTAAAGTATATTCCAGACTCATCGATACATTTCATCATGTATTTTTGTCTGCGAAGTTTTTTGTCATGTAATAATGCATATAAATATCATAACATATCACACTACAGCCATATTCAATTCAAAAACCTTTGTAAGGGTATTTTTTGCTCACAAAATTACCCCATTGCTGGTCACAACTATCTGTTTGTTCCTGTCTCACAAACTTGGGCTGAATCCTAAATGAATCCATAGTGCTCATAGTGTAGGTGTTGCATCTAAACTGTCTAATGGTGTTTGTCCACAGGTATACAGGAGCCACGCTGTACCTAAATTCAACTGCCATTGCAAGACAATTGCAGCATGTTTTGAATTTCCAGGGCGTCTCAGGCTGGTAACTTGAGTTTCTGACTTGTCAGCAGTGCAGTTCTCTGTCCCAAAACCGCCTTCATGGAGTCAAAACAGAGGAAAGTTGTTCTGTCAGAACTGCTGTTGTTATTTTGGTACTTGAGTATTTGAGTTTTATCTTTGTTTCCTTGGCTTTGTTTGGCCATGCGACTAATACCTAACCCAGCTAACTTGTTAGCAATGGACAGATACACCTTCATGTTTCACACAGTGCTAAAGCTAGGTTTGTTATCATCATAGAAATCTCACTGAAGTGAATCAGCAGCCCGCTTTCCGACCGCACAATCGAGCAGAGCCATGATAGCTCAGGTATGTGTCAGGTATAGGTTACTTTATTTGAAATGAACATTTTTTTGCCACAATTGCGTGATTCCCTTGTGCACAATTCCTTGCAGTGCAGGACTTCCTGATAGAAGCCAGAATTTGGATAGAGCACTATATAGGGGTAAGGAGCCATGTGGCTTCTTTCTACAAATACTAACCATCAAAACTGACCTCATGTATTCCCAACAAAACGCTTCCACCATACCTCATTAAAATAGGGTTTTACTGTTCTTTCAAATGAAAATCTCACTCTCAAGATAGATGTTGAATGAATGTAACAGCTGTAGCAGTGGTTACATTTTTTATTTTGGCCTGATTGTCCCAAATATTGCTTAAGCTTTGTGAAATGCACATGGTTTTCAAAGATTTGATTACTGATTTCAACAAAAACAATAAATACATTGAAAGAAGGGCTATTTTGATACATAAACCATGTTTTCGTATTTGAGTAGTAAAGCTACATTTAAGTAAAGCATTTTCATGTATTATTTTGCTCCGTTTGAAACCGAATAGCTGAGGTGGAGAGCTTGGAGCAGATTACTTGCGAGCTTGGAGTCTAGTTTTTTTTAACTCGATTGCAAATGAAACTGTCATAAATACATGCAGTGGGGCAACATTGTTTATTTCTATTTTTTTCCATCAGTAAGACATTGCTGACCGTGACTTCTGGCTATGAACTCTGCAGAGCGGTACACCCCAGTGACCAATCCATTATAGAACACCACAATGACCACCAAAGGCCTCCTGGGGGTAATCATTAAGTTGTCAGCGTGGGCACTACAGGCTACAGAGCCGGGATATTGCGGTATTATTTTGAGGATGAGTGCGAAGAAATAAAAAATAATTATGTGACTCTGATACCTAACACAGTCACAGTGATCCATGTTCTTCATATAACAAGAGCGTGTTGTCCGCTGAGGACTGTCGATATTGTAATATAAAGTAGCAAAGAAACCCCTGTAGCTCTAATATGCCCCTTTGGAGTAATATTTCTATTTCACGTCATCGCTGAGTGGTCGATGCAAAGCAGCGGTGAGGTCAGACAAGTTGCAACTCGTGTGTGTGTGTGTGTTTTTATGTGTGTTTGTGGAATGGTGTGTGTTTGGGCATTTGTGAATGCGTCCCATTGGGTCCCCGAGGCGTGTATGTGTGCCCTGCTGGTTCTTACAGCCTGTGTGTGTGTGTGTGTGTTTGTGTGCGTTTGTGTGTGTGTGTGTGCGTGAGGGAGACTGAATTGAGTCGTCGCTCGTCATCACACTTCGCCGCTGGGGCTCGCTGACCAGTCGCCATGGCAACATGGGCAAACCACATACCAGGCCACTGCACAATCCATTAGGTGAGAGAAAGAGCGAGGGGTGTGTGTGTGTGTGTGTATGTGTGTGTGTGTGTGTGTGTGTGTGTGTGTAGCGGAAAAAGGGGCAATGAGGGAAGACAAGACAACATGCATTTATTTACTGGGTTTATTTGACCTGTTTTTCCTTATTTATTATTTATGATGGTATTGATCAGCGTCTCAGGAAGGCGCTGGGCTGCTGCTTTGTTTTCTCTGAATAAAAAAACATTCAGTCACTGCTCCACTAGGCAGCATGGACACACACACACACTCTCACACACACACACACTCTCACACACACGTACAGACAGACAAACACCCACACCCACTCACAAACACACACACACACACACACACACACACACACACACACACACACACACACACACAAACATATTCACTCCACATACTGTCCATACACACTCCGACAGAAGCCTGTTTTAAATTAAACATAATTGTGATGACATAATAGTGACTCAATTCCATAAATGCACTTTACCTGCCTCTACACATTTGAAAGAGGTACAATACAGGGCACCCAATCAGAAAAGAGTATTTCAGTCTTAAGGGCACAGTAGCAAAAACCCAACAATAATTTGAATAATAATAATAATAATGATAATAATATTGATTTGGGTTCTTCTTCTTGTGATTGAAAGCCACTATATGAGTTAATCGCATCAGTATTATTCATAAGTAATTCCATCATAGTTATATAGTATATGTGTAGAAATTGTAATATTGTAATAATCCATTGCACTCTTTGTCCTGAACTAGTGGTACATTGTAAAGGCAGCTGATGATTTCCGATGAAACTGACAGAACCATTATGAAGGAAGACTGAGACTCATAAAGCTTAACAGACCGTTAACAGGTGTTAACAGATGTAGTCTAAATGAAAGTTGCATGTAGAGAATCCCTGTGTGCTTGTGCCTCATTTTCACTGTAATAAGCCTATAAACTCCACAAAGCTCTTGCTTCATCTCTCAGGCGAACACACTTCGCCTGTGTCTAGTGATGCCCGTGCACCTGCTAATGTTGGATTTATTGTACATTCATTTCTTCACAGTCGAAACCCAGAGGGTAACACATTACTCCCTCTGTAGGTTTTATTTTAGGTCCTCAAAGAGGAGCATAATAGGCTGTAATTTCACAGCTCTGCCAGCTCCTGTGGTAGGCCGTGCTCCGTGCAGTTTTATCATGGCGTTTGGGGAAGGGCCTGCCAGGCCTGTGGTTTATGCAGGGCATTCTTGGCACTCTTTGCAATTCTGTTTTGGAAAAATGGCAGCGGATGAGCGGAAATTCAGCAGGACAGCATGCCAGCACCCGATGGTTCCATGTATGAGAATAACACAACAACAACTGAACAGTCTTCGGATCAAAAGGAATGAGCTGCTCACCATAAAACTTATCTGGAGATGATTAAGATGGTGTTTACATTGTAATTCATCCTAAGCCTTCTGCTGTTTTTTAGTTTAGTTAAAAAAAAAATTATATTACATACTGGCTATTCCACTCTTTGCTTTCTAAAAGAAATATTTTTCACATGCTTTTTGTAAGTTCGAAACACAAAACAACAAGTCACAAAATTGGAGATGAAATTTTGGGATCAAGCATTTATGCAACTAAAATCATATTTGTTCTCTTAAAATAGCATGAGTTGATGTTTTAAGGGAAGTCAGCCAGTCTATTTGAAAATGTACATTTGTAGGTTGATCAGTCCATCATTATCGCTCAGTCAACCCCTAAAATCATGGGCCCATTGCACCATGAGACTCTTATTATTCAGAATCTACATGGACTAAACTGTCAATAGAGTTGTTATATAATAAAGCCTCTATTAAAAAAAAGAAGAGAATTTAAGGTGAAAACCGAAGCCATGAAGCAGGTTATTCTCCTTTTTTTTTGCAATTTAATTTTGCAGCACATCTGTATAAATGGTTTTACCCTATTGTTTTCATGTATAAGTGTGACCCATGTTCACTGTTTACTGTTAGTTCTGAGAAATGCAGTGTTAGGTGTTTGAAATACAGTGCGTGAATGGACCTTGAACTCCAGTGTAAATATCGGCTTTACATTCGCTACCTTTTGGGTGAACTATGAAGGCATGTGTGATTTTAAATTAAACCATGGCAACAATTAATAATACACACATTTCTCCCTCAAACATCTTCTGTTTTGAAGAGATTTCGCCATTTTTAAATTTTGACACTGTATTGGCTAGAATGCTAAAAGAAGGCACTGAACTTAATTTGCATGCAGAGGTTGAGTTTGGGTCATTTTACTAAGAGCGGATGTGTCCCCCTTTGACATGACATATGGAAGCTCTACTAATTAAATATCATCTCTGTCAAAACTAAATCTCATATCCCAGAGATGGTGACATTATATGAAAAGAAATAAACATTTTGAACTTTTCTGTGTATTAATATTACAAGATTGTGGAGCATTTCTACTGGTTTTGGAATGCAATGTCTGCCACACACACACACACACACACACACACACACACACACACACACACACACACACACACACACACACACATATACATATATATATCCAAATATGGTATTTGGAAAGGCACAAATAAATTATATTATTATATTCGGACCAATACTTAAAAAAATATTTGTATTAACCCCCACCCCCTGGTCACACGCTCGCATGTTAAGGGCACTCACTCTGCAATGAGAAAGTCGTGTGTCAATCCCCCAGACTGCTGAGTACGTCTGAGGTACCCTGAGTAAAGTACGGTCCTCACACAGTGCTTCCCGGGACCGTCCCCACACACTGGCTCATGGCGGCCCGCTACTTCACTTGGTGAACAGGTTAAATGCCGAGGAGGAATTTTGTGCTGTTCACACTGTGTGCAGTGGTGTGTTCACGGATGACCGATTGATCACTTTCACTTTTAGGTATTCTACCTCCCCCACTTCCCCCCTGTCATATAAGGTACAAACAGACAATTAATTAAATGTGTCACAATGTCTTTGATAACTTAGTAATAAAAAAAATGTATTACAATATGTACTAATTCCACAAACACCACAAACAGCCTTCTACATCATTAGTACCTCAAGATGAATTGTACATCCAAGCCCCTGTGGTCCGATGGATGAGTTTAATTAAGTTCAGGTATCGAATTAAGATCATGGCACAGATTTAAATGGCTTAGTTCGAGCTAAAAATAGGATAGAGCTTGATGACTCTCTGTGGAGTGTTTGGCAGAAGAGAGAATGGAGAAGGGCGAGGCAGTGGGCCGGGAGCTGAGTGGCTGCTTGGCTTCAGACGGGCCGATCCCACAATGAGCACTGTGTTGTGTAGCAGGAGGGCAACCCCTAGAGCTTAGTTTGAACAAGATGCCTACCGAGACACTGTAGAACATTTGTAGAAGCTTGTGAGTCAGCGCAGATGGGTATAGGATAGGGTGACACTCAAGAAGATCCTCAATACACTAAAGTAAAATGTTTTTTTACTCATGAATCAGAATGTCAAAACAGTAAACTATAATGGAGTTGGAGAGGATGTGGGTAGCATATGTGTATAGGAATGCACTGAATAAAGTTGCAAAAAAAGTGATGATCACACACTTTTCAAACTGGTTAGATATAAATGAAAGTCAAATTTAGGCTAAGCTTTGAAAGAAACTCTGCGACGTGCTGACCAGGGTGTACCCTACCTTTGCCTGTAGCAGCTGGTATTGGCTCCTGCTCCCCCGCACCAAGACCTGTTAAAAAGGACTTTAGTTCGGACCATGCCTTGCACATCTAGTATAAAATGATAGCACTATAATGTCTTTCTTAGGTGATTTTAAAATACAAAGAACAATAAACAACATGCATATTGAAAAAAAATATTATAACAAAGTTTTTCACAACTGATTTTCAGTGTCCATCGTCCTTCCACTGGCACCAAGGACAACTGTAGTAGAAAGTAATTTTAATCATATTCACATAAGGTGTTCCAGCATTTTCTGCTGATTTCAGCCCAAGACTGATACCCAGTACTGAAACTGTGCCATCTTGAATAATTTCATTAAGAATTTCTCTGCTGGTTATTGAAATGCTGTATTGTGCCGCTCTCCATGGTGCTGAAATAGATTCAGCATGGACTTCAAGTGATGTCTAGTTTTAACACGTCTTGCTTCGTTGTGTGTTGAATGCGTTGAAAAAGGAATACCTTGATTTCACTTGATTAAAAGGTGAACGTAATTCGCATGTTAATCAAATATGGTCCATCAACACAATTCTGTTTAATTTTACCACATACAGCCTGAATGAGATCAAAAAGACCAAACCCACCTTTTAAGGGCTGAGAGTACAGGCAGGAGATGGGATGATGATGGAGTTTAGAAACAGAAGGTGGACAATAAGGCGATAGTTGATGGTCATAGTCTTAGTCAGAGTCTTCCTATCAACTTTTTTCTTCACTGATATCAAATGTTTGTTATTGTTCTGAAGAAAACAGCATTTCTTTACCCTTTTGCCTTTTCACTCCTTGAACTCCTTCAGGCTTCTTCTCAGAGTGGTAAATCTAAAGACAGAACTGTGTCAATGCAACATATTTGATTCATGTGGGAATGATGTTCGCCTTTGAATCAAGTGAATGCAAGGCATTCCTGTTCTCTCTGCTATATTGGTCATGAGTAGGCTGGCTGTAGTGAATGGGGCTGTATACGAGTGGAGCTGATCTTAGACCGTGTTTGAAAAATCAGTCTAAAGATTGTGGATCTCACTCTCTCTCTTTTTTTAAAGCCTTTAAGCTTTAGCTGCACCTGCCCACACACTTTCCCACGTCAGGGCTGTAAATTTAACAAGGGAGGCCTTTTTCTCTGCTTTCTTATGTGACTTAGTGGGAGAGAGAGAGGTGAATAAGACTAAGAAATGTTTGCCTTTGTTCTCCTCCTGGAGTTTTTTTTTTCTCTGTGTGTATGTTTAATGTGTGTGGGCGTTTACAGTCAAAAGAATGCAGTGGGAATTAATTTTAAGTGATATATTGGCCTAAATAAAGTCAGTGCTCTGCTTAACACTGATACATCTTTACAGTAGAATGCGGTTCTTTAAACTTGTGTCAAATGGTTTTTCATTAAATTTGAGTTTTGCAATTATGGTTGTGGTGTTATGCCACTATCCGGGGTTTTTCTGTTATTTTAGGAGAATAAATCTCAGAAATTAAAAAAGTGCATATCATTCATATTTTAAATATGGTGCCACCCCCATACCAATCATTACAGCCCATGGCACCCAGCCATGAACAAAAAAAAGAAATAAAAAAAGAAATAGATTGTTAATACTGTAAAGCACATTATAATAAACATTACCCACAAAAACAACAACAATAATAAGAGTAACAATAATACAAAAGTAGTAACATTTTTCACAACAAAGCACTGATCTTAAATGTTCCATTGTCCCTCTACTAGCACCAATAATCTTAGTAGTAGAAAACTTATATAAGGTTGTCCAGCGTTTTCTTCTGATTTCAGCCCAAGACTGATACCCAGCATTGAATCTGTGTCATCTCTAATCATTTCATTAAGATTTTCTGGTTTTGAAAGGCTATATGGTGCCGCTCTCCATGGTGCTGAAATAGACTCGGTATGGACTTCACGTGATGTCTAGTTTCACACTTCTTGCTTGCTTGTGTTAAATGTTGCAAATGTCAGGAAAAAAGACCATCTGAAAATAAGCAGTGCGCTTTAGGATGCTTAGGTGTCAGTTCATGCATGTTCATTTACGGCATTTAGCTGACGCTGACATACATCAGTGCTCAAGTAGTCCACGTCTGTATTTTAGACCTGTAAAGCTAAACTTAAGTTAAAATCCACAATTCATCTAGCATACTGCACATTACAACAGCTGCTTTAACCCCGAGTTATTACATGAGATACATTTCCACACAGATTCGGCATTGAACGATCATGACCAGATGGAGTAGTATTTTAGCTTAAAGTGTCTATCTCCCTAAAACAAGAATGCGTGAATAAATCCAGGAAAGAAATCTAGCTTTGGGCCACAGCCTGTCTACGTGCCATTGTGTCAGTCAGTCACTCAGACAGTCACTTATTTTGCCAACTTAATGCCAACCATAAATGCATTGTCATTTTTCACCTTGATAGGGTTGTCAAACTAAACAAGGAATTAGTTTTTTTATCTGAAAATATTGTCAGCTGGCTGTAACAGGAAACAAAGGGTTGGTTCCAGAACTCCTCGGCTGATTCGGTTGTTTAAAATGTGAGTCTGTCGTTAACGATGGATTAAATTCATGATCAGATCATCCCTTTCAACGCCGAGAGTCGTGTGCTTACCTGAGCGCACGTCCTGTAGGCTATTAAACAGGTGCTTCGCTCATATGCCATTCATTTATATACATGACAAAAATACTTCAAAGACTTATTTGCATGAGCGCACTCGGCACTCAGTGCCTTGACTTCCTGCTTCTATCACCCCCTATATACACACACAGACACACACACACACACACATACTCTCTTCTCTCACCCTCCCTCCCCTTCCATATTTATTCCCTTTTTCTGCTGTCCCCATCAAAGTCTCTCCTCTCTGCTCTCTCCTCACTCACTCAGTGGCTCTGGCTCTTTGCTCCTCACGGGACTGGATTCGTTCAGACGCTGCAGGCTTCCCTGCAGCCATTTTACAACCTACAGAAACTCTGTACGCGACTAGACAGCCGCCACTTATATCAGCGCCAGTTCATCCAGCCTGCTTCTACTCCCAGTGAAGAATCAGGCCTTGCTTTACATGAAGGACACTGTAGTGATTGTGGTTGGATTTTCTATCATCTACAATATTCTGCGGAGAATACATTTTAAAGAAACACACTCATAAAAGTAGAGGTTCTCAAGAGGTAGAGACCTAGGAAAGCTTCTCTTAAATGGTCTACATCCTGTAATTTGGACTCTGAAAACATCACAACCAAATCCCATTCATAAACAAAAGGTTTTTTTTAACAACCAGCCAAGATGTTTAGAGAAACTGAATCACTATACCTTTATTTCTTATAACGTATCATTACAGCCTATATGGGGGTCCTTTTATTGATTTATTAATTTTTTTAATTTTTTCTAATTTGCTGTATATAACAAACATTAACTTGTAGGATATAAGTTATATTTTATTACTGAAATGACATATTTTATACTGAAATCCATAGATCACATGACATTTGATTTACAATCTGATCTATTAAACAGATGTTCAAACCCTGAACACCGTACTTTTCTTTTTTCAACAGTAAAGTGTATTTAACTTTGCAGTCCATTTTTCACATAGATAGGGAATCACTGTGATAAGTCTAAAAAAGTCACAGAAAAGAGTTTTGCATTAACATTGTTGATTCAATTTATAGTTGATTTAATATACTCATTAAAGGAGCAGACTGCTATGGCACATAAGACCATTACTATTCATTAGAATGTACTTTCCCATAGAATTTGCAGTATAATTGATAAAACTAAATACCAGGCCTGGAGTCTAAAGGATTAAGAGAGAAGGGAAGCTCTAGAAAATGTGTATTTCCCACCCTGTGTTCAGTATTTGTCCTTTAACGGGGGGATTTCACGTAAAGCATGACTGAGTCCACCCTCAGACTTACCAGAAGATGATCTGAGTTCTTCCAGAGCTAGCTTAGCATGTCCTAGCTGGCCTCGCTCCTTGCCTGTGTGCAGTTTAAACAGGGCCTCATTAAAAACTATCAGCATAAATAGAGCAGATAAAAAAGATAATGCATTCACTGGTTTATGATATGAAATAGCCGCTTTCATTTCCAATTAAGCTTATGCTTTATAATTAGCCGAAAAAAAGCTCCAGTGCCTCCCTTCCTTCAACTTCGTTCAAACCCCCCCTCCACCACCCTTTTTTCAGTCGGCTGCATAGCGAGAGAAATTAGATCACTAGCCCGTGCATTCACATGGAAAGCTCCCTGCTCCCGCGTGGTTTGCTTTAATATGATCAGACAATGATGTCAGATGCAGCACTGGCCTTGACAAGGCCTTCTCTGAATTTGGTTTATTCTAATAGGAGTGATGGGGACTGTGTGTTCCCCGCTTAGACCTCCGTCATACTGCTGTCGGCCATTCTCAGAAGCTTTGTTTCATCTTGGTTATATACCATATGATTTCAGAAAAAGAGACAACTGATATAGTAATGATGAGCATTATATTTAAACTAAATGTAAATAAACACACAGAATGTATAACACAACAGTGTTAGCACCATACTATTTAAACAAAGTGGTTCCTCAATGGTTCTTCTGTAAAGTGGTTCCTCAAAGGATCTTTAGTGGTAATGAGCAGTGGGTTACTGTAAATATCCTTATATCATCATGGGGTAGCTGGGGACCTAATGGTTAGGGAGTTGCCCCTGTCATCAGAAGGTCGTGGGTTCAAATGACAGGATTGCTAGTGGCCCCACTGAAGTACCCCTGAGTTAGGAACTGCCCCCACACACTGCTCGCCGAGCGCTGTGTTCCAGAATGCCCACTGCGGCACTCAGTGAATGGTTTAAATGTGGGTTACAGAATTTCACATTATCCAAACTGTGTGCTCTGCTGTGTTCACAGATGACTATAAGGGACCATTGCATTTTAATTGCATATAGATTTTAATGAACATTTTGCATTTAATTTAACATATTATACAAGCCTAGAGCTGAGACACAATATTATCATTGTCATTGCTCCAATATTCGCTATTTATATACACTTATATTACAGAAGGCCACAGTATGCAAATTAATCTTTTAACCTAGGAGTCGTGAGCCTCAGCCCTGAAGGACAAATGTCCATCACAAATAAATGATTTTCCTGCTCCTAACACGGCAGCTAAAGCTGCAAATGAAGGGGAAATCAATGTTTTCTTTGTAAATATGTCCATAATGTAATTAATTCTGAGAATTCTGATGTGAAAAGCTTAAATCTACACACTTATGAGGTCCGAGCTGCTCACCACACTGCTGATAGGAACCAAATGTCTGAAGCATTTAATGCCTCTAAAAGCTTCCTCACAGAAGGATTTAAATAAAGCGATATTAAAACTGAGCCAGGTGCCTGAGACATGCTTGATTTCAAAGGGGTTTAGCGTAATTTACATCCATTCGTAGTGGAGATCACTTCGTTAATACTTTTTTGCCATCTTGTATGTTCATAGATCACTTTAGATCTTTAGAAAATTGCTATATGGACTTCTATTCAACACCATTTTGTCCATTTTGCATCAGACCATTTCAGATTTAACATCATACCACAATCAGTTGCTTTAGAACTTTAGAACTTTAGCACTTTAGAACTGAATTATACAAAAATGTTTAAAAGTCAGAGTTGGGAGTTGAATAACATTTATTTGAATAGACTGGAGGCACCCTTGCTATAAACCTTAAGGATTTTTGGATTTTAGATTTTTAGTTTCAAATGTGTGAGTGTTTTGATAAAACATGTAATCAAACAAAGCTTGGTAAATATAATGCATGCCAGTCTCACATCTCTGATTTACTAATGCGTTTTTTTATATTGCAGGGTGTGTTGCAACAGCACTATCGCTAATTAGATGAGGTTTAGTGCTGAGCATCAGAACAAACTTTTCTCATAATTATGCAGTCCAGTAACGGTATTGATGCTGACTACTGTCAATGGTGCTTCCAAACTGAAAGAATGATCATTACTGGCTTTGATCTAGTATGCATGATCTAGTAGACCTTGAGGGTGGAGCTCGAGAGTGGTTTCTTTTTCTGAGCCTTCTTGCATTTAGCTGCAGAGAAGTACCATTAATATGGTCTTGCTTTGCCATATATCTAATAGACCAATAATACAGGCATGGCCCCCAGATGAAAAGAGAGTGCTTTACTTTCTGTCAAAGAGATGAGATGTGCACAGCAGAGCCTTGATTTACCTCATGTTTTTCTTTTTTTCTTTCCTCTTTCTCCTGCTTTTTTTTTTAAAACAGAGACTGTGCACTGTTTCACAAGCTGATACATCTGAGATAACCTGACTACATGCATAAAAAAAGACTCTTGTCTCTTCAGTCTCCTCCTGTGCTTTGTCGGAATGGCTTGGCCTGAATGTAGTCCTCTCAATCAGTGGGTTTATATAGTGAAGGATTACAGCAGTCGTTTTTTAAAAAGCCACCAGAGGAATTCAAATGAAACGAGATAGAACATTAAACCGCGCCTCTTCCATTAAAAGACCACTCTTCTACCCTCTTTTTGTCTTTACGCCTTCGCCGCTTTTGGTTTAGGGATGTTTCCAATCATTTATGATTCCCTCTTTTTGCTTGGCTCAGTCAGACCAGAATGACTGACAGTTTAATCATAATTAATAGGACAGTTGCACTATTCAGAGTCCTCTCCTTCTTCACCCTTCCTCATGCTTTATTCATCTGTACTGTTGCAATGCAAAATTGATATTATTTAATAATAGATAGACGCTGTATAGGTTAGATGAGTTCAGAGTTAATTGGCGGGTATTTAGTAAGTAATTGCCAAATAATTTATGTAACAACTGAGTGGAAGAAGGCAGGGAGATGAATACGAAGAGCTATTTTTCTACTCACTCTTTGGGCTGAAGCAGAAGATTCTCCAGTACTCTTATTAATATTACCATTTTCTATGTGAGCTTAAAAAGCATCTTTGTTCTGCTGAAAATGATTATCTGAATCATCAAATATCATCAAATACTGGCTTTTAAGTTGTGGAGCTTATCAACTAAATTGCTAAGGGTTTTCTTACAGCAAATGCGACAGAAGTGTTCAAGTCATTAACTGGATAAAAATACAATATTTGAATTGAAATGGCTGTATTTTCTTCCCTTTACACTTGTTTAAGTGCTTTTTGTATTTATCACTATTGCTCTTTCGATCAAGTAACAATAATTGGACCTTGTTGCTCCATTTTCGTTGTTGCACTTGATAAGCCACTGTGTTGTTTAGGTTCCTTAGCATTTGGAGTTTTTTTTTGGCTTATCTACTGATTAGGATGTCAGGAAAACAGGAAGGTGACAAATGGAAGAAACAACTCTGGGATTCAGATCTAGGAAAAAAAAAAACTAATTTATTTGCCGAATTGACCTGAAATTACTTTGACTTTAAACAGCAGTGCGCTTGGGTGTCGAACAAAAGATCCCCGACAGCTCATTTGAAAAATAACAGAGCCAGAACTGACATGGTTAAGCTATGTTTCCATTGCAGTTCTGAGTCAGACACAAAAGGCCTTGTACTTATTGCTTGGAAGCCCCACATCAAACATCAGTGTGATAAAGAGTGAGGGTAACTTGCCACTATGAATGAGACCCATGCTTTATAAGCAGACGCCCAGTCAAAACACCTTTTGAATTTTAATGCATCGTGGAAGACAAAAAGAAGTCTTCTTTCAGCACACTTCATTTTATGCCATAGCCTCACACAGAGTGAGGAGGAAACACAAATCATGGTCCAGCTTATAATGGACCCAGAAGTTTTTAATATGTGGGTTCATTCATTACCTCTAAATGTACATATGCATGATGCATGTATGTAAATACACAGATATGTGTGTGTGGGTGTGTGTATGTGTGTATAAATACTGTAATGCAATGACCAGGACCAAAAAGAAATTGAAACTAACCTAAAACATCTTGTTTGGACACCTTCAATCCAGTTTGTTGTCCTGAAAATGTTCTGTTTTCTGTTGTTCCTGAAAATCTAGACTTTCTACTAAAAACAAACAAAAACACGCACACACACACACACCAACACGTTCCCATCTCTCTTAGTCTCAGCCTGTGCAACGCGACGCAAGATTTTATTTCCCTGGTGGAAATATTGGACTGTCACAGGCAGATCAATTGCCAGTGTCCAGGGCACTTCATGGTTCCTCTAATTATAATCCGCTGCAGCTGGCGCAGGCCTTCTTGTAGCTGTGGGGCAGCCATTGTAATAGAGGCATCACTCCACGATGGATAGACCGGAGCGCTGGGCCAAAGCCTCCCAGTCAGCCGCTGAGGCTTCTTGGCGCCCTGTGTGAGGAGGCTTATTGGAGCAGCAGGAGCAGGCAGCCAGGCAGGCCTTATCTTCCCTGCACACGAATCTGTGCTCTCACTGGGGGACTGCATTACTGATCACAGGCCCAGCTTTGTCGGCCCACTCCCAGCCATGGGCCCTCGGCACACTGCCACCACACAGGAACCTCCTGCTCTTTCACTCACTCACAGCAAGTTGAGGAGGTTAGCTCATGCTTTGGTGGAAGTGCTGATGCACAGGTTTTTACTGTTGGTAGGATGTATAAAAGGATGAATCGTCACTCAGTTCTTAATTCTGGGGATGTCATTTGTCTGCATATCATCACTGTAATATCAAAACATCTTACTTCTTTCAAGGATGCACTATGACACTGAAATGTATTTGCAATCATGGATATTTGCTTAAACAAACTCATCTTCCGATGCTGAGATTTAACTGATATTTCGAACTTAAAATGCATTTTATTCTTTTTACAGCACTTATAACCATCTACATTTAATCGTTACACATATATGTAATGATAATCCATGTAGATCTCCTAAAACAGCCCAGACACTAGTCAGTTGATTAAAATAAATCAGTTACTGACAATCCTGTTTCATGACTCAAATTATATTTTAAGAATAATGATAAACTATATGTAATGTTTCTATTTTGAAGACAGAGGAATTGGTTACACCAACAACATGCTGATCAGTTCATTTGGAACTTATGCTCGTTTTTTATGTTTTATTGCAATTACCACTTTTAATCTTTATTGTCCTCATCATTGTGGCAGGAGACCCAATACCCACTGAAGCAAAGAACCAGATCTGGCAGGAATTTATCGTTTTGTTGAAAATATCTCCAGATCCCTTAAGAATATTGGTATTATTTGATTCAATAGCAATGTATTACAGGATGGAAGAGATGGGAAGGAATGGGGAGAGTGAGAGAGAAAGGAAAAAAGCAAGGTGTGTGTGTGTGTGTGTGTGTGTGTGTGAGAGAGAGAGAGACAGAGACAGAGAGAGAGAGAGAGAGAGAAAGAGAGAGCGAGAGAGAGAGGTGCCTGACAGTTTGGGCATACATACTTCAAATTAAACGAGTTATATAAGCAGATGTTGGCGGGTCGCTGTGGGCCAAGGCTGGAGATGAATAAAATTCCCTGTCACTAGAGTGGAGAGAGAGAGAGTGAGAGAGAGTGAGAGAGAGAGGCAGATAGAGAAGGAGAGAGAGCCTTGGGGGCTCTGGGAGTTGGGGAGGGGCCGAGCCTGCCAGCCTGCTAGTGGAGCTGAGAGCGAGAGAGAGAAAGATGGTGGATGTCAGTGGAGAGGGGAAATAAAGGCATATTAAGAAATTAAAGAACAGGGGAAGAATTAAACAAAAAAGGGACGATCCCAATCTTAGTTAGTTTCTTGGTGCACACAAAGCTAGGGAATACAAATCAAGAGCATGCATTTTAATGGCACACCCTATCAGAGATGTAAATCTATTGGCTGTTTGCAAGTTTTGAATGCAATTCTGTTCCTTACAATTGGCTGCGACAAGGTCAGCATTGTGGTTCCACTTAAAGTTGCCTGCAGGTTACAGAGTCTAAAACCAGCTGTTTAATCTACAATGCTTTACATTCTTAAAAGTAAAGCTTCCTACATTTTTAATGACTTGGATGCACTTTAATTGCTCCATGACCTTTGCATTATTAGGTTCTTTCAACTTCAGAAAACACCCACAAATCATTTACAAAAATGGCCCTTTAAAGAACAGTCTATTTAAAGGTTATTTTTGAAACTAAAATGGGCTCTTCTATGATCATTGCTCCAATGAAGCCTTTATTTTGATGCGTATCCTAATCTAGATCATAAATGTGGGCAAAAAAGTAGTAAACCATGCAAAATTAAAAAGAAAACTGGAGTGACCAGCCACTCGCTGTCTGTTCTCTCCTTGTTCTCTCATTTTTCATCTTTTCTCATTTTTCATCCCATTTTTCTTCCCCCTCCCCATTCCCCTCCTTTCCCAAAGATTCAGTAATGTTGTCTCTCCCTCTGTTTCCTTGGCTGAATTCTTTATGCCTGGCATGTGCGGTGCGCACGATGTGACAGGTGTGTCATGCCTCTCTCCATCACACTCCAAGACTTGTTGACCTTTGTCTCTGAGATTACTTCGGCTCTCAGCTTTTCGGGCTTACCCGCAGTGACAAGATTGCCTGGAAACCAAAGGGCCTGTTGATGCAGTGTGACTGAACCACCCCGTTAGCCTCGCGCTAACCCCCGTTCCCACACTGAGTCAAGCCTGATGAACAGGAACACTAGCTGGCCAGCACTTGGCAAAAATGATTCTTTCCAAAAATGAGCAGGTCGGACCGAGCTTGGTATGAACAACATGGCGTTGAAGGAACAATGCAGCATTGTTAACTTCATTTGCTAATCTGTTTCATACAAAATCCAACAAAATCTACCTTTATTGACTCTTAACTGTTCTAAGTCTGTAGCTGTAGATGGACAATCTGTCATATAGTGATTAGGTTTGTACACTAAGTCCTTCACTCTCTGTAAAGCCGCTTTCTAACAAACTGAATTAAATTGGATAACCTGATTGTCATTGGTAATTTCAAAACATTTCTCTAAACAGAAAAGCCACAGACTCATAGCTAACAGTAGGAATGGGACATTTGCTGAATTTCCTCCAAATTGTAAATACATGCCCACATAATACAAATTTGAATCTACAGTCATTCCATTGTAACACTGCAGGGTGAGACAGACGTGAGAGAATGTCTTACCGGAACTGTTCTTATTAATTTTCACTCAGCCAAGGTAAAAAAGAAATTCTAATTACTTCCGCTCTCCCAAAGGTTTCCTGGAATACATGACGATCAGACAAGAGCCCACTGCAATATGCCGCTAATGTGTTACCAGAAGTTCTTCTCTCTGGAAAACGAGTCCCATCTCTGAAAGAACTAATTACATACGTTTGCAGCTTCATTTATAAATACTTTTGACTGAGGAATTTCGAAGAAGAATATTTACTGCTGGAACAGCCTGATGGGTTCTTCTTTGTAACATTTTTACGTTCTTACAATTTAAGGAATCTGACCATATACCGTGAATACGTCCGAATGTTCCTTTAAAACACCATGAAAGCATTGTGTTAAAGAAGAGAAGGAGTGTGTCGGCAAGAGGTGGCAGGATCCTGATGTAAGTATATACCCCCTCCTCTCCAAAGTCTGGGCCTGCAAACCGTAATCAGTCAACCTTAGTGCTGTAATGTTGCCATCTGGTCTCAGGGAAGATGGCAGCTTCTCTCCAGCTGAAAAATGTATTGCATATATCCGGGGTGATTACTGCATCAGCTGTATAGACCCCCTTTCTCCACCTCCTCCCCTCCACTCTTGCCTTCTCCCTCCCATACTTGTTTTTTTCTCTTTCACGAGGAGCACTGGATGGCTGGAAGAAAGGAATGTCTAACAGCATGATTCCATGGTTGAAATAAAATGGTTGGGAGGTGGACAGTGGTGGACTCATTACAAATAAATGTGTTTGTGTTCGGTTCAAGTCTGCCTTGCATTTTTCAATTGTGTGCTAAAGTAACTGGTGAAGAAGTCATGGTGCTGTTTGTATAGAAATTTGATTTGGCTGTGATACTGTGTTGCTTGGTTGCTTGGTAGTCACAATAGCAATATTGGCCTTTCCAACACATACACTGCAAAAGGCTGTGGTATGCAAATTAGCCCTTCAGCTAGACATGAATTGTTTTATCCTGATCAATATCAGTACCAGACCTGTGTTTGTGTAGTTAGTATGAGTTGTTAAGGTATTCGTTTCAACAAAATATAACTGATGAAAAGCAATGCAGATCATATACTGATTCCTGGATGAATTCAAGAATATTAAAGTGTCTTGTGACATTCTAATATTTGCTGAATCCAGTGAAAAAATGCCCTCTAAAGTGCAAAACTATTTAAATGCTGGAGCCCTGAGTATGTTTTAGGCCATTAACTTAACATTGACTACCCAACGAATGTGAAATTGCATCAACAAACAAAGCTACAAGGTGCTTTAATTAGAAACGGGTGGATTTGAAGTGTATGGGGATGTTTAAACTGTGTGCAGGTTTTAAAATGTTGGTGGGGAAACATCTGACAGCTCTTTCCAAAACTCACTCTGGACGAGTTAATATATGTACTCTATCACCTAAAGAATAATAATGGACTGAATAGATTCTCGTATAAGATAATTTAACCAAATGTTCTCCTTCAGATGGTGGACTAATTCTGACGAGCCAGGGCTCCAAATGTAGTCCTGAAGTGGTGAAGTAAGCTGTTAGTTCAGCTGTGTGGTTAAGCTGCTTCACAGTTACTGCAGCCACCGGCGCAGCTACATTAAAACCTCTTTAGCTTTTAATGACAGTGGGACATTATTGGTGTGAGGATTTTATGGATAAATCATTCTCACAGATGCGCCAGATCAGTCCTGAAATTTCAATTTGATTTCTGATCCGACAGACCACGTGAACAACAAGTGCAGTAAATAGCATTACCAGCCCATATCAATAAGCAAAGTGTGAGTGTGCAATCTCAGTGGCCGAAACAACTTACTTTTTAATGGTAGAATTACATTAGCTTTAAAGTTTATATTCTCTTAATAAATAATGGTTTCTTAATTGCTCTCAGTTTGGTTGTAGGGTTTTAGGAATCTTTGGGTGTTTTAGAAAGTTCACTCACATCTCATTTCCAGAAGTTCTACAGGAAACTAAAAGGGGGCTTTCCAGCGCTCTGACCAACCAGCGTATGAGCAATGCCTCCATTGACTTTTCAGCATGAGATGATAGAAAACACGAAGAATTGTGGAGCCATGGCCCAGAATGAATCCAGTTGGACTTGCCTGTTCTATGGCATCACCTCTAAGAACCATTTCTGGCATCTTCATTTTTTGAAAATGGAGACATAATGATTTATTTTCTTAAATTAATTTCTTAAATGGAAAACATCTTTAATGGCAGGGGTGCTCAGACAAACAGTGGATTATATAGAGAAGCTGCAAATGTTGAGACAGCATGATTTTAACACATCAACTTACTTTTCAAATCATGTTATTTTAGTGGTAATTGAAGTGTCCTTAGGGGTTATTTTAACCCTCACTGGCGGCGCGAAATACTGATGTAATTTATTTCTGCCTGAATGAATGTTGCCATGTCACCCTGATTGCCTGTAGCCCATCAAGCCTAGTAATTTTCCTAACAAATAGTGCTGTGTCCCCAGAGGCAGGGCCTCTAAATACTTTCAGGTAGAGCATATGATGGCTTCATATGTTGTTGTGCATAAAGGCATGCAATTCTTACTGTATGGAAATCTCTCTCTCTCTCTCTCTCTCTCTCTCTCTCTCTCTCCTTCACATTCTCTCTCTCTCTCTCACTCTATCTCTCTCCGCCTGAGCTGGGCTGGGGAATAGATGATTCAAAAATACCCCTCGTAATCAGCCTTCACATACAAATAGATGCATTCGCATTCACTCGGCACGCGGCTCACCGTGCCAGCCATCACCCGCGCCCTGTTATCTGTGTTCTACTTCATTTGGACCTGGGAGAAAACAAACAAGGCACATCATTATTTTTTACATCTGCACACCCACCCACCCCGCGCCCCACGTACTGGAAATATCTCTCCTCTCTCTTCAGCTCCAACTAGGCATGGCTTTATCTGATGGAGATAGACGGAGATACAGTATATTGGAGTTAGTGTAGGTCAGAAGAAGGGGAAAGGCTTGAAATATAGCAGTGGCGAGGCTCCAGCTTTCAGAAGAAAAAGAAAGAAAGACGTGGCCTTAGCGCCGCTGAAGAGGGACTATAGAAATGAAAGGAGGAATTTACATCAAAAAGAGTACAAAAAATAGCTGAGAGAGAGAGAGAGAGAGAGAGAGAGAGAGAGAGAGAGAGAGAGAGAGAGAGAGAGAGAGAGAGAGCGCGCGC
>JBBMFX010000035.1:9914821-9950411 GCA_037832545.1 Rhabdalestes septentrionalis | reverse complement strand
GAGAGAGAGAGAGAGAGAGAGAGAGAGAGAGAGAGAGAGAGAGAGAGAGAGAGAGAGAGAGAGAGAGAGAGCGTGAGCGCATAAGATGTGGAAGTGAAGCAGGTTCAAGCTACACCGATCTCAGGCTGGAGTCTTTAGAATTCAAAGTGAGCACAAAATTTGTACAATAAGCAAAAATTTGTCTTTGTGTGCAGTGCGGGGCTTTGCACCTTCTACATGTAAGAGTGGCAGACGATTATTTAGATATCAGCGTTTTTTTCCGTTTGATCGGAGCGTAGACGTGGAAAGTAGACTGCTGATTTTATGGTCTTGACTGGTAGAAAGGAAAAGGAGAACTGCAGTATTGCAATGTTCCTTCCACCATTTTATATTCTACAAACCAGAGGTGGGCACTTCAGTCACACTGCAGTTGCACCTAGACCACTGGTCACCAACTCTGGTCGTGGAGATCTAGCTTCTGGAAAAGTCTAGTTCCAGCTACAATGGTTTAATGAATGTCAAACTAAGGAACTTTTTCAGAGGTCCTTGACTGGCTGGGTGAGTTAAGTGAGGGGCTGTTAGATATGAGCTGGAACTCCAGGCAGAATAGCCGATCTTCAGGAGGATGGCTGGTAGACTCTCACTACTCGACTTGAATTAACACATAAAGGTCTTGGATTCAACAACTTGCAAAACGTTTTACTGTGGCTTCAAGTTTAATATGGCTACAGGCTTTTCATTACAGAAAGAACTTTCAGTTTATTGCAAAGAAAGTAAGTATCTGTCAGTAAATTGCAGTATGTTGTACTAGGTTCCAAGTAATATTTCCTAAAAAAACGTACTTAAACTTTAGCTGCCATTACAATTTTTAAACTGTGTTTATTGCTTGTTCTGCTTCAGTTTTTCTAGTATTTTCTTCAGGTTTTTCTTATAAGAGGCAGTCCAGGGTGAAACACTCCTTATAACTTTACTGTGTCCACTTTCTGGAAATTTCTCACTTTTTAGACTAAAAAAGGTTTATCTTATCTTATCTGATCTTCAGATTGAATGGGTGCATCTAATCTCCTGTAGACTGCATAGACTGATATACGTAAATATTGTTTTTTGTAAGTGAAGAGCAGACTGCTTTTATATATTGATCATATGGATTGAGGATTCAACTGTCCATTTTAACACTGGTAGGACGTTGAGATTCTCAGGTGTTGAATTTTGCCAGTCTTGTTTTTCTTAAGTCATTGCTTCATGTTGAGCATTTAACAAAATATGTTTTTTTCAGTTTTCCATAGAAAATTTCTTTCCAAAAAATTATTATATAAAAATTATAAGAGCACACAGACACTCACTGACACACAGAGGAGACTTTCTGTAACCCAAACACTCACAATACACTAGATGGGGTAGGCATTAGAATTTCTGTTTGTTGTGCAGACAAAGAAATTCATGAGCTACCATTATAAATTCCCCTTAAAGGGAAAATGCACTTTGTATTCGTGCTATCTACCTGCCTGCAGCCCCTGGCCTTGGTTTTGGTCACACATGCATAGAATGTATATCAAGCACTGCTGTAAACAAGGTCTGTTCCTTCTGGAATGCTACCTGTCCTCATTCTGGCTGGACAGTTTGTCCGCTTTAGCATGGCTTATTCCAGGAATGTAGGAGCAGGAAATTGCCACATGGACCATTTGAATATTATCCATACAGGTGCTGGAAAGCGTTTTGATGCACTGACCTGGGGGTAGCAATTTTAGAATTGCTTTTATGAATCAGATTCATTTTCTATCATCTGATTGGCTGAGGCCACATTCAAAGCCATTTACTTGCGCACTCATAGATGGCTGCACATAAATGCATGCTTGGATTTTATATTTATGCACCAAGCCATTAACACCATATAATGCTGCTTGGCTGACATTGCGATTATCATTATAGGCTTAGATTGCAATTTTTAATGTTTTAATTTTATTGCTATTTGACAGCTGCTGATGCCAAAATTTGGCACAACATTGAGTGGTTTATTGTTTAACTGAATGATTGTGATGATATTCAATAAACTATAACATTTATTTTTTGGTTTTATTCACTTCCATGTAAACGGTTCCTTTAAACACATTTGTGTTGTCGGTGGAATTTTAATAAATCGTTTTTAAGTCAGAGATTTAGACCTGTAGTTGCACAGTCCTGTCCAAACGGCGGCCATATTTGACTCTCCAATTGGGCTTTCCTTCAGGGCAGCAGCATCAAAACGGCCTTGCCGGAGAGCACCTGATGGCCAGCCCTCTAATGCTGAGCAGATAAGCGAGCCAAGCGAGAAATTTCAAATTAGAGAAAGGAAAAAGAGCAGACATTGAATAAAAAAAGTAAAAAAATAAAAGGTCCAAAGTCCATCTCTTATCAGCTCAGTATTCCTCCCCTCCCTGCCAGTCGCCTCACCCTGACAGGCCTGATTGGATGGTGGATAGGACGAGAGCAGAGGCTGATAAGGGCCGAAAGTGTGGCAAAACGAGGCAGATGCCAAGCAGGGATAAGAGAAACGCGATTACACTGGCAGCTTTCTTATATTAAACCACACTCACACATACACACACACACATTCACACATAGACACATAAACACACAGTAAATGGTCAGAATCTAATCCTAGCATGTATAGATCTGTGTCAGCTTTTAACACTGCTGTAATCACGCCCCAACACACATACACACACACACACTCACACACCCATCAGATTGGATGTCCTTGATAACAGTGACTGGATGAGACACAGTTTTGGCACCATTTTTGCTAACGCAGAACAAATCAGACAGAAACAGTGGAAATGGGGGGTGAAAATAAAAATCCTTCTATGCCAAAATGAAGGAAAACAGGAAGAGAGCTATAAGAGATATAGGTGTAAAACTGCATCACGATTAGGGTTGTAAACCTCGTCCAGTAACAGTGATTATTTTAACCATTTACTGAAAATGAGATTTAATATATACTAATGCACATTGTTGGGTGAAACCCTTCTTCCTTGTAAGAGACAGTAGCCCCCCTTGTGGAGAATATTCAAACTGCTATACTTGGCTGTACAGGGAGATGTGGATTCCCTGACTATCAAACCACTTGCGAAGTAATTATTAAAATTATTTACGTAAAAATTTTTGCTTTTTTAAAAATGCTCAAAATCAAATGATCATAGCTGCCTTAATCATGATTCATTGATCTGAAGGTTGTTTTTGTGTAGGTGTTTCATTAAAAAGAAATTCAGTAATATTAGATTACATTAGATTAGATTAGATTCTATGTGGAGAACTTTTTGAGTAGGTTCTTTAAACTTTTGAAACGTTTTATTCACATACTCATGCTTAACATTTCCTTAAAGAGAAAAATTCTATAAGGAATTAAAAGTGCTTTTTCAATGCTTTAAGATACCTGTTTGTAAATCTAAACATGTAGAAAAGCTTATTGATTTATTTCATGATTTCATTAACAGCTCTTTTAGATACATTTGCATATTAATTGTAGGGGTTCTTCTATGGCAGTGGACTTCAAGCTGGTCCTCAGGGGCCCCAGATGGTCCACATTGCTCTATCCATATGCATTGTGAGTTAGGTTGGAGCAAAAACGTAGATCATCTGAGGGGGCCCTGAGGGCTGTTTGAAGACCACCGTCCCATGGCTCTGCTCAAACAGACCTTTGTGCGCACTTTCACAAATAAAGGTTTCTAAAGGTTTCTAAAGGTTTCTGGGCTTGCTTATGCTGTTTTAGGAAAATCTCTAATTGTTATAGTTGCTGCATAATTTGGTAGTTCTTTGGTTCTTCACACTCCTACATCAAAGCATCTGTAGAAAGGCGTTTTATCTTTTGGGAAAAATGGTTCTTCCAAGAATTCACACCAAAAATTCCTTTTTTGTCATCTTTATTTTTATGTGCAAGGCAAATAAAAGCAGAAGCAAAACAAGTCTGGAGTGAAGTGATTTTTTTTACCCCCACATGCTGAGGATGTAACAAAACGCGTTCGGTTTTCCGAAGAAATGTATTTTCCAAAAATAATCTACCCAAACTGAGAAGCAGGTGAAAAAACAGAGCAACTGCAGAGAGACAAAAACGTCGGGGAAGAAAAGGAGAAAAGAGACAGATCTCTGCAGGTATCTGTGTTGTTTTGAAAGAGAGCATTTTTTCTTTTTCTTTTTTTTTTTGCAAGCTATACTCTATGTTTTCTTTGCATGCCTTTTCTTTGCATGCCCTGTCAGAGTGCTATTATGGCTCGTGGGTCACACCCCTCGGAGAGGGGCTTTGTGTGTAGGCCTCAGACAGAGAGACAGGAGAGGGCGAGAGAGTGACTGCTGGCCATTGTGCCGGAGGAGAAAAACTGATGACTGTATAATTAGCCTTCGAATGCATCCCCTTCCTCCATCACCAACGTTTTTCTTTCTCTCCCATTCATTTCTTTCTTGTCTTCCACTCAGGCGCCCTTTTTTTCCCAGCAAAATGTGTGCTAATTAAGCGCTGCCATTAGACAGCATGTAATTGGCTTGAGAAGTAATGACAAGTAAGTTTATTTACAAGGCAATTAGAATAAAGGGAGCCTTTGAACTGATAATAATCATTTACGACTGGGAAAAAGGACGAGAGAGTGGGAGAGAGAGAGAGAGAGAGAGAGATAGAGACAGAGAGATAGAGAGAGAGAGAGAGAGAGAGAGAGAGAGAGAGAGAGAGATAGAGACAGAGAGATAGAGAGGGGGAGAGAGAGAGAGAGAGAGAGAGAGAGAGGGAGCGGGAGGGAGGGAGAGAGAGAGTGGAAGAGAGTGACAGAGGGAGCGAGTCTGACAGAAACCGAGAGAACATTTAGTACTGAGGTCTGATTGACAAAGCTTTAACTATGTGTGCTTATCCATGTTTTATTCACTGTGCAAACTCTGTATACTCAAGTGATTTTTTTCCCTCCATCGCCGTGCCACGCAGAAACAGCAGTAACAGCATTTCCAGACAAGTTGCCTTTGATTAATGGAAAGATTGAGTTGCATCAGAGGAGACGTGCTGAGAAGGCTTTGTCATCCCTTTTCGCTCTGCTCTCGTTCCCTCGTTACATTAACAAACACAGTGTCAGTTGTTCAGAGACAAAACCAGCGCACTGCTTCACCAGTTAACCCCCAAAACTCAGGACATTTCAGGTTCTTGCTCTCATAAGCGCGTACCTCAAATCTGACTTGCATTAGTACCCCAGTTTTCTACATTAGAAAACTGATAACTGAATAACGCATGGTGGTGTTTGGGTTTGGGTTGACATTGGACAGAAATCTGATAGATTTTCTTAGTTCAGTACAGTATAGAATATCTTAATTATCAAGGCAATACTTAAGAATATACAGTGTTCTATTACAGTAGTTACTGTATAAGTGATAGCAGATTCAAGTAAACGTATGTATTTTCCATCAAATTTCTATAGTTTGTAGCATCCAGCCCATAACCATAATAATAATAATGAAATTATTAAAATCAATTCAGTGAATACGTATCTTCTTTCAACACTGTTTTAAGCACATAATCATTTAGCACTGTTTTAAGAAGGTGTGATTCAGTCATTTGCTAAGCAGAAGAAAAGGGCTGAAATTAGAAACCATGATGATACAAATGTGGTATGAAGAGATGAAGTCAACATTCCCTTATGGAGTTAAATGAGTAGGAACTAGAAAATAAAAACAACAACAACAAAATAAAACTTTCAGGTGGATCGTGGTTTGCAAGGCCAGGGCAAGGGTGAAGAAAAGGCCGTTGTTCTTGGCCATCCCTGTCCTCGCCTTCTCCAGGCAACAGATGGAGAGGGTGTATTAAGGCACCCCAGGGTGACCCTGGGCACCCACTGCCCGGCCAGGTCCAGCAGGAGCAGGTGGGCTTTCGCTTCGTGTCCTTAATCGCGATTTCCCACCGCGTACTATTGCTTGCCCTGCCCAGTACTGAACAGGGTGCTGGGGCTGCACCCCTTGAACCATTTTTGCCCTCAACAGCTCGTGTTTGACTCCCCTCAGCAGAGCTTGTTAGCGGTGGCTGACTAGTAGAGCTTCAGCTAGTCAAGGTGAGAAAGTTGACAGCATCACTTGCAGAAAAAAAGTCAATATGGATTTTTACTCTCGACCTGTCAAAAAAAAGCTCTTTATTGCTCTGTAATGTTCAACCATACACCATCCTTCAGACAGATTGCTATAGACTGCATGAAATGTTCATTTTGTGGTCCTTTTGTCTCAAAACAGTATAAAAAAAAATTGCTTGTCACACAGATGGCATACAAAAGGAGGGTGACCTGATTTACGAAATTGATTATTTGAATAAACAAAATTAAGAGACATTCACAGAGGCATGTTCAAGTCACACTTAAGCTGGCTTCAGACATTGACGTAAATGTGCTCAAATTTCAAGTTTCGGTTTGCCCTAGCTCATCTCATACCTTCAAAAAAATAAAAAAAATAAAAAAATAATGATGAATAAAATCATTAGAGATCTTAAATTAGCAAGGTGATATGAATCACTAGGATTTGTGATGAAAGCAGTAATTTTATCCACTCCACCATTTCAACAGTAATCTAAAGAAGAATGATGCTACTATTGTCCTTTCTACTGAAAGCACTTTGTCTCATCCAGTATTCAGTAATTCACTTCTAAAAACTGCTTACATTTGCTGTTTATTATACTTCATGTCAGTGCAAGTTATTTTTACTTGCTTTTGAGACAGACTGTTGGCAAAAAAAAGACAGCATTGGGTTTTGGCTTGTAGGTTGTATAGCATAGTGGATAACACCTCTGTTCTTTACCCAGAAGACTGGTAGTTGATTCTCTATAACTGGGCTTGTTGTCCCTCCAAATGTGTTACTTGTATAAAGTGACTAGCCTGTACTCAGTTCTATTAAGAGTGTCAGTCAAATGTAATGAAGAAATATAGTTTGAAATTGCGCTTGTAATAACTGTTGGTCAAACTAATATCATTGTAAAAAATTATACTAGTGTGGATGACTACAAAAATAGCTGTTTAGGACTGAACAAAATCTTAATAAATAAAATTTTTACACACTATAACATTTGTAATACTTTTATAATGCATATTTCTTTAGTTAAGCTTAATTTTGGCTTTACTCCATGTTTTATCTAGAAAACCTAGGAGCATAAGAGGGTGAGCTGCTAACTAAAGCCCATTAACTGGAAAGGTAACAGCCAGTGTGATTCAGGCCATCTTTCATGGGAGCTGAGTGTCTCGGACTGAATGGCCGGTGTTGCTGCAGTCGGGATATTGCTTCATGTTTAGCAGAGGCTGCTTTGTCCCTCACTTGAAATGTCAAACTGAGCAGGCCTGACTGTGGCAGTGACGTAATACTATGTTTTGTGTGCAGGTGTGTGAGTGTGTCTGTATGCTGCAAAGCCTATTTGCCTCCAACCGCATCTGTCTGTGGGTGAAACCCAGTGTATTAAAAAATGAATAGAAGCCCGGCCTCCTGTGGATGCAGTTCCAACTTTAACAAGGCCTTGTTTCTCATTTATTCTGCTTTGGAGGTAAATGACCTCAGACAACAGCTGCTGCGTTAAAGCAGCGATAGCGTTTCACAGGCTTGGCTTTTAAATATTGAGCAGGCCTTGTCCGTGGCAAAGCATGCCTCGGTAAATATGATTGGCAGGCATGTTTCAAAGCCGGGCTAATTCCATTAAGCTATTGATCTCTGCTCGTTCCTCACTACCTTCCTCCTCACCGCCTGCCTGCTCTGTTGTTTAGTCCAGCGAGAAAACCAGGGCTGAACCCTAGCCTCACCAAACTCTGCTTCTTCTTTCTGTCTGGTTATTAACTTTGCAGAAATCCCTGTGTATGATGCCGACACGGCATCTGTAAACAAGCAGCGAGGCAGAGGGCTTAGACCGATTTAACAAGCCCCAGGACTGTGATGTTGTCTACTGCTGCACGTGTGTTGATAAGTTATGTATATAGAAATAACAATGTGTGTGGATGGCTGAATGGATGCCTTTTCTTCCCCTGTTGTTCCAGGACAGAATGGGTATGGAATTTTGTTTCTGGTAAATGAACCCTGTAAGACCATGTTGTCGACATTTGTTAGACGATTCCTGTTGCAAATATTGCAAACAAATTTGGTGTCCAATCTCCAGGACTACCATAGGCATAAATTACCACAGACATGCGTAGGATGGGCCTCCCTCTCCCTCTTCCTGCTATTGCTCAGCACAATTTTAGACAATGCAGGCATCTGTTAGCAGATATCAAGATTTTTTTTTCAGAAAACTGTATTGATCCCAGAGGAAAAATAAAAGAATTCCAGTTTGTGTTTTCCTCCAAGTCTGTTGAGCTGTCCGTGCATTGGTAGCATGATTAACCCTTCCAGCTTGGTAGCATCCTGTGAATGGGTTCATGTGGAGCTTGAGTGAAATTGTAGTTTGCTGTGAGCATTTTTGAACTCTGGTAATTGGCTTTCTAATGGTGCCTCATGCGTATTCATGGTGTCAGAACTTCACTCAGCCAACGACTTGATTAGCTGCCAACCAATCAGCTCTCAGTAGCAGTAATATCCAGACCCTGTTTACTGTGGAAAAGAAAAAAAAGATGCTGATTATTTTTTATTGTTCATAATATAATACATTTTTCTGCTTTCCAACATTAAACGTTTTGTGTAAATGATTAGAAACATTAGAAACATTTATTTTTTCAATCTTAGCGCCATTTTCTCCTATTCATTTGCTCATGGACGTTTTGCACTCAGGCATTAGGTGGAATGGGAAGAACAGGCGGGATAGTTGGTACAATGGAAGAAACAGCATTCCCATAAGCTGAATTTTTATGCAAAATTAAGTAAAATAAATTAAAATGAGGGTGTTTTTAACATTACTAGGGATAAGAGAAATTATTCTCGTCTTGTTCTAGAATATCAGAATTTGGCCCTGATCATGACTTTAAAATCAAAAACGCAGACTGAATGAAACATGTTCTGAATTGTTACAGCTTTAAAGCATGCCAGACTCCTCATTAAGGAAAAGCTGCCTTGGCTTTTGCAAGGACCTCAAACTTCAAGGCCTTTTGAAGCCCTTGCTGTTGCACTCGTGTCAACTTTTCCAGGGCGAGGCACGCTGGCTCTCTGGATAAGAAAGCACAGGGCCTCCCTTTTTAAAGAGTGAAGCCCAGTGGCTCGTCAGCAGTTTAACGCCTGATTGATAGCGCCCGAGTGAAGATGATTGTGGGACATGCCAGCTCCGAGTGACAAGCAATTACTCACTTCATGTAATGAAAACTTTAACACCAATCATCGCGCCTCTACACAGCGCTAATGCTTTATGTAATATTATACATTCTCTCCCATCAAGCGCCGCATCCCGAGGGGTGTCGGTTTAGACGTTTGCTAAATAACATCATTTGTAATGGGGGCGACGGCGACAGCCAAACAGCAGCTAAGTGCGGGGAGGCGCGCACTCTTTAATGGCTCTTTGATATCGGGCCTCGTTGCAGGGGCCGGGAGCCACGGCACTGGCAAATCTGAATCATTAAGATCTGCTTATTATCAAAAAAAAAATGTTTGTGTTCTTTAAAGCCACAGCTAATAAAAAGCGATATGGGGCCCTACACACACACACACACACACACACACATGCTCACTTTGTCCACGTGTTGCCTTGGCAACAGGGGGTTTAATTATGGTGGGTGTCTTGTGCCTCTCTGAATGCGGTGGCAGCGTGTGCTTGGGCTCCGGAGGAGGCGGGGCTACAGGCTTGAGGTTCTAGCCGCTGGATTGCACGAGCCACTGCAATTAGCTACCACTTGCCTCCTCCCGTTAGCCAAATCCTTATAATTATACACACTTCGGACGTACATCCCTCCCCAAACAGGTGCTACTTGAATGCACAGTCTTCTGCAATACAGCCATGGCTAAAAATGGACACATTGTACATGCCCAGTTGTTTTGATCAGCTCAACCTCTTGTTGCAGTATGTGGACTTTAATGGGTGGCTGTGAGCAGAAACTGTGGTCCAGCTTTGACATATGTTGAGTCATTCGTGAGGGCCTTCCCAAGGCCACAGTGGTGTCACTGGTGTGCTGCAGTGGTGATGCACACTGGGCTTTAGATTATGTGTCCCCATCTTACGTACTTGGATGAATCAGTTTTGTGTTGATATGTGCATCATTTGTGTACTGTGGCAAAGGGACACATTATTGATTTATATATAAATGTATATATATGTGTACTGGGCATGTTAATACAAATTTTACTTGATGCCAACAATTATTTTATCGTGCGTTAACAAATGTTTTTTTTAATGCCTGACCGTTACACCAATAGACGCTTTAGTGACACTGCATTCAGATACATATGACTTTCATATGGAGTTGCTCCCCTTTTGCACCTGCTTTAATGGTGCAACCCCAACCCCATAAATTGCGCAATACACTCCTTTTGAATTCATATTAAAATTTTACATGTAACAATCGCAGAAAAACGTGTGATTAAATACGATTAAACTGTTATTTGTGGCCTAGCATTAAAATATACATATGCTTTCTTTGTATAATATATATATTATATGTGTGTGTTTTTAAAAACTCCACTAATACATTTATGGAGGATGTCTCTGTCTGCCTGGTAAAGCATCAAATTGCAAATATATTGTGCAACAATGCAGAGCAAAATATAATTCCTGCAATACTAGAATGTCATGGGAAGTTACAGCAGAAGTGACAGCTTGAAGCTTGAACGTGCTAGAGCAGCATTCGGCCTAGCGCCCCAGTCTGTGTGAGAGATTAGCATGGGGCTGGACGTCTGTAGCCCTGGAAGTGCACATCGCTCTTTTTTATTCCTCTTCCTGCACAGCCATCTGGGCAGGCCGTGTTGGCTTTTTATAGCGCCTCACCTGTCATGACATCAGGCCTTTGGAGGACAGGGATCCCTTGCTATTATGTAAATGGATGAGGGAGGGAGATTTAAAAAAAAGCCAAAAAACAGCAGCGCTGGCTTTCTAAGACAGAGAATTTTGTAAGGTGAGCTTTCCCCAGAGAGCATATCTTTCAATGAAGGACCCTACTGACAGGAAAGACTGTTTGATATACATGAAATGCAAGATGCATATTGCTTGTTCCACACCATATGGGAAATGTGCAGTGTCAAAATAAAGCAGTGCAGTGTATGAGTGGATTCTCCTGTTTGACTAAGGCTGTGGAAGTAAGTGTGTTCAATCTTTCATTTTCTAGACTCACTGCTAGAACTAGAATGGAGTTCTAGCTGGAGCTGAGGGTGGTGAAAGAAAAGCAGTGTGGACCAGTACTGAGTTTTTGAATTCTTTTGGTTTATTTCTGGCCACAGACCGTTACAGAGATGCTGAAACATAGTAGAGTACTAGTTTCATACAACTAATCAAGTAATGGTGCGTTTGAATTTGAACATAGTAATGAAGTGAATTCAGCATATTCGCTGGACGACATCACATTGATACGTCCTTGACTTGGACCAGGGGAAGCCTCATTTGCATTCTGACATGAAGAGAGATCCAATCGCACATCAGAAAAGCAGCCGACATGTGCAGATTTTAATGGCAGGTGTAATTGCACGGACTAATTGTGCTTATTGTTGCCTGAATGTTGCAATGATTATTTTAATTCACGATGCAAAAAATAATGAACTGGCAACCTGCATTAATGACCCACATTAAAACATTAAAAAGAACACAATTGTGAAGTTGTTCTCTCAGAATATGTGTAAGTACTCTTAGTATAAGGAAATAGGCTCCCACTCTTTGAATTTCCTGTAATCAAATTTCAGTCTTAATCACAGAACGAAAGCTTTTACTTTGTGTTGGGAAAGATTTTTTTATACAGATTTAAAGTTCTGGATCAGATTTTAAATATTTGGGGCTTTAAGAATGGATAACATGGATAAATGTTTCCTCATCAATGTGTTAAAATCTCCAGAAGCATAATTTTACAGAAAAAGACAATCCTCAGCATAATCAAAAGTAATGATAACATTGATAAACAGAGACAGACCATTTGAAATGTTGAATCCGGTTGATAATAGCGCCAAAGGTGGAATAATTAGCCTCTTTGTTCTGGTGAGTCTTTCCTAAGAGCGTCTCCTCGGCTTCATGCTAGAGGCGTCTCAACCCTGTCAGTCTCAGAGCTCCAGAATAGCTGTTATGTGACAAAATACTCTTCTCACGTCCCTCTCTCCTCTTTGCTCCCTTGTCCTGCCGCACTTTCGGTGCTCTCTTGTGGTTTAACGTGGAGGCCGCGTTCAAACTTTAATGCTGTTTGTTTTACATTCCTGCCTCATTTCCCTATATAAAAATTTATGATGACATTCTCTATGTTCCATAAAGTATTCATAAATGTCATTACTAATATCTTTCATAGATCATTTAAATTGATCCTTCTGTCGCCTTTTATCTCCTGTCTTCCTGCTAAGATCTATCAGAACGCAGAGGTGCGAGCGTGTGTATCCGCCTGTTTGATGAATGTACGTGTGATTAAGGTAGACTGAAGTGAAGTGTGTGTTTGTGAAACAGGATGTGTGTGTGTGTGAGTAAGCACTGGGTAGGTATAGTGTTTGTTTGTTTGTGGGTGTGTGTGGGTGTCTGTGAATGGATGTAAAAGTGGGTTTTGAGATGGGTCAGATTTGTCCATTCAATTCAGCAGATAGCATATGACATAACTGTTAGAAAATGGTTAGATTTTTTAGCTTCATGTCTGAATTGTGGACTGAAATTAGACACCTGCTTCATTTTCTGTTATTTTGCTTGGATTGATATTTACCTACATACATACAAATTTGATACTTTCCATTTAAAAAGCAGTACCTTTTCTCCCAGCTATAGACATGGAGGAAATAAACTTGATCAGATTCTATTTTATACTTTATATTTTAATTATGTATCATTTGATGTTTGTCATGTAAATCTGTCAGATTTCTTGTTGCTTTTGTTAGTTTGCTGCTCATTGATTTATCCATAGGTCTCCCTCCAGTGTAATCCACTGACGCTACTGGATGTACTGCTCTAAAAGCCTTCGAAAAGCTGGATTCTGTGCTGTTATAGATGGTCTGACAAATCAAACTTGGAAAATGTGTTAATGGCACTCAAAAATTGTTACATTTTTAACCTAATTTATTCATTTTCCTATTCTTACTATGAAGACCACCAGTATTAGTGCTACCTGATGAAATAGTAAGAAAACTATGAATAAGTCAACAAGCAGCTAGCTAACCAAAGCAACAGTAAAGTGGGAAAAGTCCAGTTCCTCTCAAGGGCCTTCACTGTAGTAAGAACCCCTGAGGGGGAAAAAGAGAAGGAGTCATTTTAAATGAAATTACGAATCACAATTAATATTGCATATTAATTATCAATATTAAATTATTCCCTGATTATCTACCTTGAGATTTTCAAATATGCGGCATTTTGGACATTAACTTTCATTAGAAGTTCATTCTCCATCAACAGTCTTAGTAATTTTAGAATCACTAGAGTTCTGTTCATCAATCCTTAAAATAACATTTTCATAAAAATGATTTCCTAAAACGACTCGAAAGATATAAAGCTGAGGAGTAACATCACCATACTATCTTTTTATTCAAATCTCTTTAGTTGTTTTGATTGGAAAAGCAATTTCAGACTTTTGCTCACTAGAGTAGATTGTCAGTGATGCCTTTTTTTAAATATGGCTTTTTTTCTGTGAAGTAATATTTAGCATTTAAGGTCTTTTAGAGCCATTTTTCTGTTTGTGTTGTGGACTGTTTCTTCATATCAGTGTTTTATCAATATTAATGTACTTATGTGCTTAAAGCTTGATTCCTGGAACAAATATTGAAATTGCATTTATAAATCACATTTGACAATAAATCACATTTTTTGAGGTGAATATGTATACGCGCCATTTTGTGTGTGTGTGTGTGTGTGTGTTTTCACCGTGCAGATGTAACAAGTTCCAAAGTGTGAATACATGTGTCTGAGTGCGGTGTGTGTGCAGACAAACTGCAGGGGAACCACCGCCTACGTGTCAGCAAAGTGTCACATCACGAAGCGTCAGGAAAGGATCCTATCGCCATTCCCGTTTGTCACAACCGCTACTTATCACTCCATCTCATACTGTCTCCCTCTCTCTCTCTCTCTCTCTCTCTCTCTCTCTCTCTCTAGCTCTCTCTCTTTCTCTCTTTTGCCAACATCCCTTTTCTCCTCCCAGGCCTCAACCCCGTCCTGATCTTGAATATATAATAAGTGCTTTCTCACTCTGTCTGTGTTCCCCATTAAACTTTAACTGCCTTTATGAATCATTCATGCCCTAATTTTACTTACTTGACTTGTACAGTATGGAACACGCTAAATATCTATACGTCCAATTATTACCTCACATAAAAAGAGGAACCATCGGGGAGGCGCCGTAAATCACGGCCTGTTACTGGCACCACGTTCTGCTACGCTGAGGGATGTTAATAGTGTTAAATGAGTATTTTACAGCTTCGCTTCTGTCAGATCAGACTATTTAGTCAATCTCCATCCCATACCACCGACTGACCCACTGCTGTCAGGGGATTATGCGATTCGTCTTCTTTTACGCAGTTGCATGTCCTGATACAATTACGCTGACGTACAGATGAGAATATGAAATTTTATGATCGAAGTTTAATAAGTCATAGGCCTGAATAAGCCTGATTAAACTGACAGTAATTATTTGATCTCGATTCCCCCACAAGGAACTTCTCTTTTTTTTCCTTGTCTTGTGAACAATAGATTTTTTTTTTTTGGTCTCTTGGGTTGACAAAAGGCCTGTTGTCTTAGTGCGAGGGGGAGAGAAAAGCAGGGGCTTTGGATGGAGATAGACTCTGATGCGATTACTGAGGAGACTGATTGAAGTGGAGACCCAAATTATCACAGGAGCGCTCTAGCTTTGTCTTCAGCGTTCCTTTCTAAGATTAAAGTGTCAGAAACTTACAAAAGACAAAGGACAGAATGCAGTCCAGACTGTTCCTTAAAGTGATAGTTTGGCGAAATATCAAATGGACAGATTGTCATGTTACTTCAAATGCAGATTATCGACCAAGACCGTCTTAAGTATGCGCCTATAGTTTTGCACAAAGCTAACATTGCTCACAAATAACAGTTTAAGCCACCCGGGTAGCAATGTCACACACACTTTCCTCAAACCATGCTGAAATATTATTGGGGAGATTTACAGATTCAAAGAAATCTGCATCATTCAGTTGTTGAGCCATAAAGAGAATGATGTCCACCGAATAAATTTGTGTGGAACAATCAGTGTCTGCAACGCAGGTATAGCAATTTTATTTACAACTCAAAATGACTAGTCTTCTGATCTTTAGAATAGAATGCTGATGGTGGTAAAATAGTGGTTAACTTTCTTTATGGACCATTGTGAATAATATCCTACATGTTCATCTCCACCATGAATGGATGTTTAGGCCATAAAATCTCTCTTTTTTTTCTTATAGAAATCTCAAAATGCCTGTAAAACATTGTCTCGTGCACAACCATAACCATTTCATACAATAACTTTTTGAGAAAGTTTAGAGTCATTAAACTCTTTGAAATTCTGGTTTCTTTTAACACCAGACCAAAACTGAACCCTGTCTTTGCAAATTTTCCACACCAGTGGTTCTCGAAGTAGTCCACAGGGCCCCCAGACGGTCCACACTTTATTCTTGATCTCAACTTCAAACAAACAGAGTGGGAACGTATGGGGTCCTGGAGTTCCTGAGGTTTAAGAACTGTTGCTTTAAACCAATGACAGGTTCTTCTCAGAGCTCTGCGTATGAGCTAAGAACCATTTAGAAACTTTAATTTGAAGAGGAGACACTGTTTTAACTGTTGGAACAGATGGAATCTCTGTCATGAGCTTCAACAGCACAGGGATGTTGGAGCGCAACTTTCAACCTCCACTTCCAATCCAGCCCAACCCAACCCAAACGCCCTCCCCCGCATCGTCAGATGGAACTTTCCATGTGCCCCATCCTCCTTTGCTCTGCGCTTCACTTGCTCTTGCGTCAGCCCTCCTCAAACATCTAACGCTCGGCGTGCAACTTCAGACGCCCATCTGAGTGCAGCTGAAATCAAATCGTCTTCCAGCGCCCCTGAGACTTATTTTCACAGCTCCCACCCTCCCCTCCTCTTCCTTCCTCCCCCCCACGCCTGAAAAAGGAGAAAACGCTTGTTTGTTTATCATCGTCGGAGCACTCTTGCTCCGGGCCTCTTGCATCAGAGCTTCGTGGAGCCCAGGCCAGAGATGCTGGAGAAAAAGCATTACCTATAATCTCTTGAATTTCGTCATTTTATACTCTATCCCCATGCTTCTCCCTGGAGTTTACAAACATTGTCAGCTGCTGAACAAAGTAGCTACACTGTGCACATACATCACGCATTATGTAAAATACCTCGTTCTGCAATGAAATTGGCTAGCATGCGTACGCTTCTGTTTCCCAGCAGGAGAGGAGAAGATTCCTCTTTCCATCCAGAAGCCTCTCCGGCTTGCAGCACAACCTCCTCTACGTATAATCCCATGAAACTTAATGCGTGATGGCTCTGTGCAGTGTAGAGCTTGGGTTAACCCTTTGCCTTTGAATGTTGGAAGAGGAAAAGCTTCTTCTTAAGCATCCCCAGCAAGTGGTCTCAGTACATAGAGGCATGCTGAGAACATGGCTTTAACAATATATAAATCCTATAGTAAAAAACAGCACTTGGCAATGTAGCCTCAATTTTCAAAAGGAATGAAACAAGTGGAATCCGGCAAGATAGGCCTGAGGTTTATTCCCAGAAACAGCAGCACTATGAAGAACCACCTTCACTCAAGATATTTATGGCCTTGAGACGTTTGTGTGTCAAGAATCTTTTTAAAGTTCAAAGAATGAAGTTCTACAGTAGTACCAAGCCATTGTTTTTTTAGAGTATTAATTAAAAAAGGTGCCACACATGCCTCTTTGCCTTACCATTAAATAACAATTTACCATTAAAGAACCATCACCAATTTAATGGGATTTGTAATTTTAAAAAGATCGTTCACTGTCCAATGAATGTTTAATCTATGACATCACAAAAAGAGCTCTTTATTCCCAACTTATTTCTTAGAAGGTACTGAGCTGTCGGAAGAAAATATAAAGAATGTGTGTCAGTCATAGAGGAATGGTGTTATGTGATATTTGTAATGAAAGTACTGGAGGCACAGGAAACAGGGTGCATGCTGGGTGAGTTAATTTGGGGTTACCCAAGAACCAGGACACATAGCAGGTTCCAAACTCAAGCTGCCATGGGCAGATCTATGGCCTTGGTCTAGAAAAATAATTGTCAGGCTAAAAAAAAGAAGAACCAGCATTATATTTCATATTTCACATTGCACATGGATTCTTTGTAATATAAAATATGAATAAATGATTTGTACTACAATGTATTAAGTAAGTAAACAATAAAATTGTTTGTGTAGGTGTGTATATCAGAAAAATAATCAGAAAACTTGATTGATTCCGGAGGAAATCGACCTCACAGACACACAGAAAGACAAGAACAATGTCAAGTATAATGTAAATACAAAATAAAACTCTCCAGAAAGTACTTTGAAAACAAATAGCTGTAGTCAGTAAGAGAGATGCATATAAATACTACAGATAAATAAATACAATTACTACTGAAACAGTTCTAAAGTAACGATAATGACACTACTCATGCAATAATGATATTATATAAGTAATAACATAGTAACTTACACACACACACACAAAATATATACAGTGTTTGTGTGTGTGTGTGTGTGTGAGGGCGTGTGTGTGTGTGTATGTGTGTGTATGCAGTATGGATATATCACAATACTGCAGTTCTGATCCATGCTGAGGCACTTTAGCAAGCCAGCAGTTCAAATATGTGAGAGAAGTCACCTATTACTCAAGCTGTCAACAGTCATATTAAACACACCACACACATATCATACTGCTTGAATTACATGGTGAACATCAGAGACTGCTTTTAGCTCTGCTTTTGCTGAATCAGCAACGACAACATTCAGCAAAAGAAAATGTGACTAATCAAAGCTAATCTCTTTCTTTTGGATACATACACATTCTTCAGAGTGTTTGTTTTGTTGTGAGTGTACAGAAGGCAGAGCATGGCATGTGGGCCTAGAGGTCAGAAGCCTCTTACGCTATAGTAGGTGACTAGGTATTTTAATTCAATGCTGGTGGGTTAACATCATAGCCTGTAACACAGAGGCAGAATGGTCCCAAAAAAATGAAACACACTTTCATAAATTCATCAAAGACCCCAGAAACTTTTTCCACCATAAGTAGAAACAGCCACAGTAATCAAATTGGGGATTTGAACAGTTTTTTCTTGTTTTCAACACTTTTTTGATGCCTTATTTCCATTATTTTATTCTGAGCTGTTCTGCTTTTGAGGTCCTTTTAACCTGCACAGGTTCAAACCTTGCCCATTTTGCACAAAATTATACTTCAAACCTGCTAGAGCTGTCTGTGAAATGTACAATGGCAAAGCACTTCATTCAGTGTTTTTTAAAAGATTCCTGACATGCCTGATTGCAGCTTGTGCTTGAAAATCTCTGATTGTGGTTTTGTAACACTGTAATCAAATTTGCAATTACAGAGTAAATTCAGCGTAGTTCAAGGTCGCGGGCTAGTTCAGCCTCGGTAATGTGTTAATAGCGTGCCGATGCATGAATGCAATAGAATGGTGGATGGGCACGACTCAGTGTTTAAAATGCACTGCAAGAAAAACATCCTACAAAAAGGTTAGAATGCATCCCAAAAAAAAAAGGTTAAAGCACACACTGACCATGGCATTGATTCCGCCTCTACACCTCCGTATTAAATGGGACATTAAGAAAAGCAGGGGAGACGAAATAAAAGCAAGCTTTTGCTTGGTTCTATGTTGAACTATGGGAAACGCAGCTTATGGAAGTGTAAAACATGCCTTCAGAAGCAACTTTAGATCCAACAGCACCACAGCTGAAGGAGCGCAGCAAGAGGCCAGTAACTGTCCACACTATTGTGGTGCTGAAATACACACTGTGTCTCTCTGTCATGCTCTCTCTCTCTCTCTCTCTCTCTCTCTCTCTCTCTCCTTCTCTCTCTCTATCTCTCTATTTCTTACTTTCTTTCGCTCTCTTTCTCTCAATTCCTTTCTCTCTCTCACACTATCTCTCTCTTTCTCTCTTTCTCTCTTTCTCTCTTTCTCTCCATTTCTCTCTCCCTGTTTCTTTCTTTCTTTCTCTCTCTCTCTCTCTCTCTCTCTCTCTCTCTCCCTCTCTCTCTCTGTTTTTCTCTCTCTCTTTGTCTCTGCTTTTCTCTGTGTCTTTCTCTCTCTTTCAAGAACCAACCATTTAATGGTTTACTGTTACATGTCTATATTGTCTATTTATTGCACTGTTTCTTTCAAACCTTGCACTTTGTTCAATGCTGCTCTGTGCACAATAATCACACTTATGGTGCAACACTAGTTATTCTGGAAGGTTTACACAGCATCCACACATAACTGTTACATTTCTGATCATTTGTGTGCAGTTGTGGTGTCTATTTATTCTGTCTGTATTGTTTTGGTCACAACTTGCATTGGAATGGTGAATGTCGCTATAAATTGCACCATGGTCCATGTGTAGAAACATTGTCTCATCACACTTGTATGTATTCACAGCTGCTGATGACTATAAAGTGACCTTGAATCATGATCTCACCAAGTAAATGTCTTAGTTCTTTAACTCAAGGTTAAAAAATGCACTGTTCTAGGAAAAGTTTTTAAGAGGAATCCAACTAAGTGTTTATGTGTTCTCCATAGTTCAGACATTAAGATGTAATGAGTAGATAATCAAAGATGGAATATGAGGAACATTTTCAAGCCTGAAGAACCTACGAAAGAATAATGAATAATGAACAATGAATAAGGACGGCTCGAACACCTGATTTAACACAAGCAGTTACCAGATTTAGTTGATCAGGGAACTTCCCACACTGTTTTGGCCTTTACCCCAGTTCTATACCATTGAATATTTTTTTCCTACAGCCATATGTCCATGTAAGGAGCCATTTAGGAACCTGTATTTTCAAAGGAGAAGTGATGGTTGAGTAGTTTAGCATTAAAGAGTTGGGGCATTTTGAGGGTCATATACTCTCAGAAAGCAGCAAGACATAGCCGTACTCCTCCAATTTTCTGCCCATATTTCACAGAATTGTCCCACTATATTACCCAAGCCTTTCCGCAATCTCTCCTTTTTTCAGTTTCCATAACATTAAGCAGGAGTGCGGGGTATGAAAGTAATCTCTCTCTCTCTCGCCTGCTATTTTCTGCACTGGTGGCGGGGAAGAGCCAGCGCTAAGGCAAGCGTGCTTCTTTTTTTTTTTCGCCGTCTCGTTTGCCAAGTGTAGGTTGCCTTGGATGCGGGTGTGGGGATCTGGCTCTCGGATGTATGGAGGACTGGAGGAGGGTGAAAGCAGCGAGCGCAGCTTGACTCCGCTGAATGCAGATGGCCGTGGCAGAGTATGGAATGGGGGGGTCTGTGCTTGCAGAGTGCCAATGCATATTTATGCGCAGAGAGAGTGTGTTTTTTTTATGGTCCGAGAACGGGCAGGAGACTGTGGAGTCAGGCTCTGTCGGACTGTGCAGAAACACATTAACAAAGCGTGTTTTTCTCTTTTTTTGACTTATTATTATTTGTGTTCTTGCTGTTTTTCAAGCCTCATTTGAGAGACTCCACATCAAAGGCTTTATCTGCAGTGTTTTTCCTGAAACTCTGCCACCTGTGGCGGCACCAACTGCGACATGCAGAACAGAAGTATAGAAGCACTATTACTGCCAATGCTGGCTGCGAGAATTCAGACAGTCTGTAAACGCCAACGTTTACTCTCTGATCTCATTCCAAAGGCAAAAAAAAATTGCACCACTGCTACAAGGTATTGTTAGAAACTAATCACTTTCTTCTCTCTCTTTCTTTTCCATGTTCTCCTCTGCTGCTGCCTCGTCTGGAATCTCTGATTGTGGCTTGTCGTTTAGGTAAGAAACTGTTCCATGAACAGAAATACATTTTCCACTAGCTTTATGTGTTGGGTGGGTTGGGTATGTGTCAGGTGTTGGTGTAGATCCATCATTTACACCCGTGGTTACCAACCTTGGAACCTGGAATACAACCTGGCCTTCACTTGTTTTTCCTGCTCTCAGTGCTCTACATAAAAATGATCAAATCCAGACCTTGAATTCAGTTTCGGGGCCTGTAAGTAATCACAAGTGTGTAAGACACTAGGTGGCAAATCAACTACATCAATAGATTAATGAACTATCACTGATTACAAAATGAAGGACTGGACCCTAGATTCCGCTGGATTAAAGGCCTCAATACAGCTCTCTCTGTCTGCTGGAAAATGAACACACCTAGTACTCACTGACGTTACCTCCTCATGAAGCAATCACCTAAGAAATGAAAACGACCAATTCACACTCGCAATTAGCCCTTAGAAGTCTAGACCCATATTTCAAATCAAATATATCAAACCTATACTTCAACTTTTGTCTTGCTCTGACAAACATGGCACAAATGAAATAAAGGAACATGTTTCTTTCTGCATGGCAAAAAACAGTCAAGTGACATGGAATGCAGGTTTTAAAATGAACTTAACTGTAAACATTCTATACAGCAAACTGAACTAAGCCATTCCCTGACACATATTCTCTATACATGCTGAGTTTAACAAATTGGAAAAAGTAATTAGAACTCATTGAATGGGCCATATATTTTACACAGGGCAAATTTTCTGCTTTATAGTAAGTTAAATTCCTTTATGCATTTCTGCTTCACAGTTAAAGTTATGCATTACTACCAGACGTGCTGAAGTCTATTGTATGTAGAGGATGTACTTATATATGCTTGAAAAAATCAGCACAAAATGTTATTTGCCCAAACTTTTGCATGAATGTAAAAGAATATGTGTAAGAATGGGATGAGATCTAGTGACGTATTGCTGGACATATTTATTGTAGTAAGTAATTTTATACAGTGACAGTTAAATATGTTGGCAAATAGTTTACCTTTTTCTAGGAAATAGGGAAAATCAGTTTACTTTTAGTAAATAAATGAAAAAGGATGTGCCAGTAGATAAGGTGAAAATAGACAATAAATCTCAATGTAATATTCCTAAATCTATCTCAAAATAATAGATATTTCTCGAAATTAATAGATTTCATATGATTCTAAAAGAAGACTATCACTAAGAATTTTTTTTTTGTCATGCTCAAATTATAATTCAGGATTCCCTCTTCTACCCACAATCCCAATTATCACTAGAGCAAGAGATAAAATAAGACTCTGTCTTGCCTTTTTGTGATTAGTGGAAATAACCACTAGACTCAATTCCCTCAGTGAAGTAAACATGCGTTCTCATGAACGTCTGGGCTTTACACATGCACAGCTGGTGCTGTTTGCTCACTCATGGTTTGTAATGTCAGCTCTAAGAGTGCTTTAATTACTTTTTGATCCTGCTTCACAATGGCTCCGTTCGGGGTTAGTCTGTGGCGACCTTTGGCCTCTGATCTCTGTTCCCATGGCTCGAAAGTGAAGAGTAGAGCTTGTGATAATTACTATTGGCAAGGCACCGAGCTTTATTCTTCCTTAATCACTGTCACTACCCAATCAAATGAGTTTTATCGATGCTCTGGGACGTCCTTCCTTATACACATCCACACACACATACGCGTGCACACAATCTGCTGAACAATCAATAGTGTGGGTCTCTATCTCCATCTCTCTCTCTCTTTCTCTCCATCCAGATGCCTTAATAAAGGGTTCTCAGAGGGCTCAGGCCCAGTGTACTGCCTACGTGCTTCTATTAATAAATGGCATTAACTACCTGGCCCACTGGGAACTATTCATTGCAGAGATGAACTGCTCTGAAGTCCAACACAACGCAGGCTCATTTTTACAGGCTGCTCATTACAGCGGCGGCTCTGTCTACAGTATTCTCCGAGAGGCCTTCCCGCAGCATATACCTGCCCTGGCTCAACATACCGCAAAATTACAGCCACCCACACGATCAATAGCTAAACAAGAGAAACGATTACAGCTCTGATGACAAGTTGCTTTCTCTTATTGCCCCATACACCCACCCCCCTCCCAATACCCTATCCCTGCTCGCTATTTTTTTTTATTTCTATATTTCTGAAAAGGATTGTCAGGGTGTTCCCCTTAGCTTACATGTGGTCCATCAGACAGAACATGGCTTGTGCCTTACATTTGCCTCTTTAGCTGAACTTGAACCATGAGGCTTGTATAAGAATAATAAGAGCTTATACACCAGCATCATGCAAACTGCAAAATGCCTGAATCTTTGACCGTTTGCCTCAGCTTGTTGGGTAACATTAACCTTGCTTAAGTGGTTTTGCACTCGTGTGTGGCCGTGAAATTTCACAAGTGAAATCGCATTTGTTTCAAAGGGTTTGGCTGTGATGACTAATTCAGTGCTGCAGACATCTGGGGTGATGCATTTCTCATGCAAAATTTGGCATCCAGTTCCGATTTGGAGATCCTTGACACAGAAATTCATGGCTTTGACCAATGCTGCTCTGACTGAGTTCACCTCTGAAGGGACGGCTCTTCTTATATCAGCTCTGAAGAGGAAACATTACATTTAGCAGTGTCTAAACACAAACTTTCTAACATTACTTCTCCACTCGCTGTAATAAACACATGAGAAACAGACTGGATGATGCACTATTAAGTGTTGTGTTTTTTTTGTTTGTGGAAGACTAGTCAACCAGCTTGCTAATGGCCATGTTAAGTTCATCCCACAGCTGTCAGGCCTGCAAGTTGCATAGTGCATAGTGTGATTAGCATGTTAGCATCAACAAGAAGCTTTTTTTTTCATTGCCAATCTTCCAGACTAGTCTTTGCGTAAAGTCAAATGTGAACATTGTGTCACATCATACGCGAACACACCACAGCACACAGTGTGAATACCACAAAATCTTTCCTCTGCATTAAACCCATTCACAAAGTGAAGCAGCAGGAAGCCAGGTACACAGCACCTGGGGAGCAATGTGTGGGGATAGAACATTGTTCAAGGGAACCTCAGAGGTGCCACTAGCAGTCTGGGGATTCAAACCCACAACTTTCTGTTCACAGAGAGAACACCAGCTGCTGCTCCAAATTAATACTTTTTTTGCTATCAGAGTGATATTTGAAAGAGAAAGATTGGATACTGCCACATGAATAACAAAGGTAGATTTAAACTTTTATAATACTTACACAAAACCCACACAATCCAAAAAATCCAAACACGCAGCCATACAGAATGAAACTATGATTTTTAGGAATCAGGGTTGATGGCACAAGCAACAAAAAGAGTCGAAAAAAAATAGATAAGCAATCAAAAGTGAGTTGAAGGAACGCTCAGAGGCTTGGCTATGGCTCAAAAGCCCCCCGTGTGGTCTAGTGGTTAACACATCGCACTGTGAAAATCGGAGTCGAGAGTTCGAACCACGCAGTGAGTAGGATTTAGCACCTCCCCCCACCTTCCTCCGTGGGTGAGCGGCAGCTCACAGTGCGCTGAATGAGTCAAAAGGGTGCTGGTTCATGAGTTTTTTCCCACCCATGGGACTAATAAAGTGTTATCCTATCCTGACTTGGTGAGGACCAACTGTTTGAGCCAGTAAATGCACACTACTCCAGTGATGCATACTGGTGACTCACAAGAGGGGTGTGTTGGAGGGTGTAACATCTGACCTATCTGACCTGTGGCTCATGCAAGTGAGTTTTGCCTGTGGAACGTCCCTGAGGAGCCGGACTATCCGGATGGTCTGGATGATCAGTCAACAAACCAAAGACAACTGGCATAAGGATGAACACATGTAATATAGCCATAGAAACAGGACTCTTGTGGAAACCTCACCCATTCTCCAGGTTGGTAGTCAGGATGCTTACTATCGAGGTAGACTTGCTCTTTCTGACATCTCATTGCCTCCTCAATCTGAACATGAATACACTCTCAGACAGCTTTTACCCTTTGGAACCAGTCAAATACTTCTAGAGCTTCAGTAGAACTGACATTTAATGAGAACAACTGTGGTTGATGACCTAATACACACTGAATTGGAGATACTTTAGTAGAAGTGTGCCTTAAATAATTCTGCTTGCATTCATCTTTATCCTAGAGGGCATTTGAGCTCAGTCCATTTTTTTATATTAACTGTCCAGGATCTTGCCCTAGTGATGATTTACCCTCTTTAGCCGGCCTATAGACTGAGAATGGTTCTCAGATGTGAGACTCCCATATTCTCCATGAATGCTTGGCATACCCGAGATGTGATTTTTTGCTCTATGTTGATTTTCAAGGTTTTTTGATGATCTTTGAGAACAAGTAAAGGGACCTGAGTGCCCTCAAGCCAGTGCCATCACTCCGACAGCACTAGTTTAACAACCAACAGTGTTTCCTCTTTGTTTTGCAGAGGTAAAGCATTTAGAAGATAAGCATAAAGTACAATTTAGGTGGGTGTTGAATCTATGAGTGGTGAAAACAATGTATATGTGGTTGGAATTGGAAAGATGAAGCAATCACAAGGGGCTTGTTGAAAAAAGACGAGGACTTATCCTAAAACCAGAGATGTCTTTGTTGTTGGGGATGACAGGGTTATTTGGACACTCAGTGACAAGATGTCCCATTTCACCACTGAAGTGACATAAACCCAGTCGATTGCATCAGTATTTCTGTGATGCTGGTAGACATGTATGGTCCTTTTGATTGGGCTCAGGCTCTTGCTCTGGTGTGGGTAGAAGTTGTTAGCATGTTAATTTTCAACCTCTTAAGAGAATGCCAACGAATAGCTGTTAAATTACTTGAATCCAGAGAAAGGTTGTCATCCATGCTATCTTGGTTGAGACTTTCTTTCTTTAAATACCATCTACAATGAAGGCTAATTCCAGCCACTAGCTGCAGCCAGGGTTCTAAATGGCCCAGCATACTCAAAAGTGGGATGGTTGCTTTGGCGCTGTTAAAGGAGTTTTTCTCCATTCTCCTTTGCCTCCAGTGGGTGATCAAACATTGCTTTGAACTAAGCTACAAAGTCGTTGTAAGAAGAGCTCTCCGTTTCCCATTGCCCCTATATAGCTGTAGCCCATTCGAGAGCTCGTTCTGTCGGTAAGGAAATGACGGCCGCAATTTTCTCGGACTCTGCTCCTGGAGGGCTGTGTACAAAAAGTAAACAGTGAGCCATTTTGTGGGGTTACCATCAGTCAACTCGGACTGCAGGAAGTGTGGCTACAGAATTGGGCAGGACTGAAGGTGCAGGAAGTTTGAATATGCAGTCATATATACACTATTCCTTCATTCTGGATCACAGCTGAACAGTTTTTTTGGTTGTGCTCATCTCATACCCTGCCTTGTTCCATTATGGCCTTAAGCATTTCGAAAGTTGGTTTCCAGCATTTCCCAATTCCATGCTACATCCACGTGAAAGCCAAAGTCTCCTGTGATGTTTGAATAAGGGTGACTGGATACAGATGCAAGAATCCAAACATACAATCAAAAAATCAGACAAAAAACAGGCAAACGGGGAGGCAAGTCAATAGAGCCCTATAAAACAGATAAGCAATGTAAACATAGTTCAGGAAGATCTCCGTACCATGGAAATAAATCAAGACTTTGAGAAGACCTGAGCATTTGAGCTGGTCTCAGGTCTGCTGAATGTGACCGGGGTGGGGCGGTGTGACTGACTGAGTACTCAGTAGGGGGCTGTAGTGTAAGACATGTCACAGTCATGCCTATTTAGCCATGTGAAATGCAAATGTCTAGTGTGACTGTGGTTTAGGAGTTGCACAAAATCTCAGAAGTTAAATATTTTTTTAGAAAATAGAGGCTTCTGCACCCAACATTCCGCCACTTGAGACTGAGTTTGGGTTCACAGGTGTCTGCTGAGCACACAATTTGACTGGAGAGTCCATAATTTCATGACCCACAGAGTGCCCAAGGGAGGCTATTTGGGATTCATGCTTAGTTTTATGTTCATGAGGCACGTAGTTCATTCGGATGTGGCCTGAGGGTCTTTTTTGGGGTGCAGTTTCATTCGCACTAAAGATAGTTATCGGATTCGCCCACTCAAATTTGAAACATCATGTTAGACAGATCGGACCTCATCAAAGAAGTGGAGCAGTGCTGCCTTGCTGAAGCAAATTCTTACTTCATTGACTGTCAAGGGCTTTATTCAAGCAGGTTCCCTGTCCAGGCTGCATTCTGTGCTCCAGTGAATCAAAGGTGGGGTACAAACTTATTTCTCCTTCACCTTTGAAACGCATGACCTGATAATCACCTCTCAAAACAAGCCTCTCGTGTGCATAACATTAAGAAAACTCAAGGAACGCTCAAAACATGATAAAGCATATTGTCACTACAGTAGTGTCTACAGTGTCACTGCTATGTAGGTAAGAGTTCTAGCTGCTAGAAGTGTGTGATTCAGCAAAAATATATTAACACAAATCCTGAAGACATTTCAGTGAGACATCATATGTGGCAGAATTTGAAAGTTTGGAACAGATATATAAAAAAAGCTAGTGCTTGAAAAACATTACAAACATTATATGCAGTTTCTGTGATTTTAATTAAACGCACGCTCTGCTTCACAATATATAATAAAGACTCTTTATAGTCGTTTTGTAGTTATACATGCAGATGTTGAAGCGGCGTCTTCCACAATATGCTCAGAAATGCGTATCCTGACATAATTTATCATGGTAACTATAAAATATTGTTATATTGTCTGTCCCTTTGTAGAAACCATCCTGAAGCCCATTGGCTCAGTGTTGTCAAAAGTCTGATAGTCATAATCCACACACAGGAAATACGAAACCTTAAAGCCTGGTCTTTACTGTAGTTCATTAAACACTGAAACTGTCTTCCAGTGTCTGAAACATTATAAACAAGTGTGTTTGATGTTAAAGGTATAGTTCAGTCCATAATGCTAATTTTGGTAGCAACAAAGGAAGGCCAATAGTCACTGATGGTCATTTTTCCAATTATACTGTCTGGTCACTAGTGTCCACTCATTGTAAGTCATGTGTATGGCTGAATTATTCCTTTAACGACTATGTGATTTATGCAAGCAGTTTGCATAAGGAAAAGTGATGCAAAGCTTCCATGACTTAAGTAGCTCCAGTGCAAAACTAAAAAAGGCAAATAAACCATGTTTGGGCTTCACTTTTAGCTGCTGTTCAAGGGAAACAGCTCCGTGAAATGGAGAGAGCTCATTCCCCATGGCTAACTCTTTTGAGAAAAGAAGGGAGTGAGTAATTGTGGTGATAGATTTGTGGTGCAGCGTTTAAGCACGGCGCTACAGTAATTACCCTGTATTAATCTGCTTTATGGTAAAAATGGCATGGTAACATGGTGTCATGGGCTTTTCCACCGACTGCAATTACAGTTACAAACCTGCAGCTATTAGCAGGTGTGTGCGCACAATATGCTGGGCCGCCAATTTAGCATGATCCACGATGTGCATTCACTGCTATAGACGCGTTCGCTCCATCACTGCTCTGCATGGACTCTCTCTCTCTCTCTCTCTCGCTCTCTCTCTCTCTCTCTCTCTCTCAGTTTTAATTACCCCTCACTTTTCATCATACAGAGATATCACATCTGCTCATCTTAGTTGAACATTAGTGTCAGGATCAAAGAGGGAGCGCAGGCCGTGCTATGGAAGGCATACTATATACAGATTTTTCATGCTTTACACTGATGTCGCCTAAAGCCGCCAGCTCGCACGTTGTTGTAGGTTCATGGCTTTGTTTTCTCTCCTCCTGTTTTTTTTTTTGTCTTAAATTCAAGGATGAATCAGAAGCATGAGGTGCGCGGATGTCTTGCCATGTGCGCCTGAATGTCAAAATATTTGTTCTGGGATTTAGATTTGTTTTAGAATGGGGCGGATTCGAGCGCGGGGACGCGGGTTTGAAGTTCTGGATGAACAACCTCATTATCTTCACCCCAGCGCACAGTTATTCTGTATGAAGTGAAGATAAAGGGAAAGAGAAAAAGCTGAGAGCAAGGAGAAATAAAAGAGAGAGAGAGAGAGAGAGAGAGAGAGAGAGAGAGAGAGGCATGAAAGAAAAAAAATGTGGGAGAGGAAGATGCTGGAACAAATGAGGAGGGGGAGGAAGGCGCCCCGTGCTTCGGAAAGGAACGAGAGCAAAAATGAAATGTGTGAGATAGAGGAAATCAGAGATGGAGCTCAGCAGGGTGTAACTGGTTTTTATTGGGGGCTCACGCTGGTGTCCTGTTTGCACGGTATGGGAGGGCCTTCCAATATACAACTGGAATTCAGAATTGATTTGCTGTATACACGTTCTAGACGTATATCCGTGAGGCTTTAACTTGTATTATTGAGCTTACGGAGCTATTTTACTTCCATATTTTTATTCCTTTTTTGATCATTTCTATTTATATTCACTAATAGTTGGCGACACAGCAGGAAATAGAACATTAAGAACCTTGACATTCTCACAGTACATAAAGAGATTTGGGGTACAAACAGGTTGCAACAAACAAAACACAACAACTGAGATAAAATATTTTTTAAAGTGAGGATTACAAAAAGTGGTAAAAACATGACTAAAACACAATTGAAATTAATAGGATTAATTTAGCTACTTTATATTGTGCAGTTCAAAGTTTACACTGTTGTGACTTACAGGCTCCCTAAGTTTCATTTTTGTGCAGTCATTTGTGGCAGGTTTGGAAATAATAATGGTTTGAAAAAAGTGGCAGCTGACGTATGGCAGCTACAATAACTAAAATTAAATCAATAAACAAACAATTAAATAACCGTGCTTGGGTACTAAAAGCAGATATACCTGGAGCAACAATAAATTCACATATATTAATTTCATTTGTATATCTGACACCATTCTGTACAAAATATTGAATAAATATCTTTTATGGCCAAATTGACTTTTTAGTCAAGGCAGAGATAAAACATTGAAACTGTTGGTAACACTCATTTACTCAAAATTTTACCATTCAACAGTCACAACAGATAGACCACTGTAATGCAGTTCCTCGCAATCATGCAACATATATGTTTTCCTTTTCCTTTTACTGTAGCTTAGTTGTGTTTAGCATTCACCAATCAGTCATAACATTACAACTACCTGCCTATTGTGTGGGTTCTGTACTGTTGCTCACATTTCCATGGTAAGTACAGCAGGTCCTCAGGTTACAACTGTCTCGACATTTTGAGTTTACAGTGCTCAGAACTGAGACTTACTGAGCGTCGTACTTACAGAATATGTGGGCAAACAAGTTTGGCTGCATGTCACTGGAGAATTCACAGTAATGCGGCGTGTGAGAGAGGAAGTTTTCCTTTTCCTTTTCCTTTAGCTTACTTGTGTTTTTATGTTCTAGATTATAGTTTTACAACTGAGTTAGGATCGCTAAGTGTGTTAGGCAAGGGTGTCTTTCGTTCTACACCAAAATTGTCATAGAAATGTTTAATTTCAGAAGTCCACAGTCAACATGGGTACTCTGACTGGTCCGCCTCCCCATACACAACGCCTCCACATTCCACAGGCAATCAGTGAGCTTTGGGTGTATATGACAGTGTCTCTGGTTCACTGGTTGTCCTTCATTTTTGGTGTGTCCTGACCACTGCACTCCAGAGACACCCATGTCATGTAGCCAGCACAATTCAGCCCTTGTCACGGCTGCTTGGATCAGCTCGCCTCTTACCCCGGCATCACAAAAAGATAAACAATATTATTCACTTCACCTGTGAGGAGTTTCACAATTAAACTGATCGGCATTAATTCTTTAGTGACATACAAATGTGTCGGTGACATATTTTTTGGACTACATTCAGAGACTTATTTTCTACAATAATATTGTAGAGCTATATTTGATTTGTATTTCTAAATGGTAATAAACCACGCTAATGAGAATTTCATTATCATATCACTACCCTAGTCATGTTCGTCTTTGTCCTTATCCCTCCATTTCTTTTGCGTGGCCTGTAACATGATGAAGAGGGGTGAGTGGTCCGGGAGGGCAGTGTTTGAGGCTGGACAATGGCCTCCTCTGAGCAATGACTTTCATTCCACTCTTGGCAGCTGTGTCCACACAAGGCTTTGGGCTGCAGATATTTTAATCCATCACTCCGACGTGACCCCCTAAACGTTCGCCCGGCCACTCAACCTTTTTGGGGTGTGTGATGGTGCCCTGATGTTTGTGTGTGTTGAATTGGGGGGGCTCCAAACAAAATGGGGATGAAGTAGTGTAGCAAAGATTAAATGGTGAGACGAAGTACGTTTTTTTCTCCACTGTTGTTTTTGCCTTGGCAGCTGTGTACAGCACAGTGGTAGAGTGTCTGTCTGGAAGTTCATCTAGACTGCCGTACTTACTTTCAGAGACAAAGCTGACTGCATTGTCAACGAGTTATTACCTGATGACACAAAACTGTTTATAAAGAAAATCAAAGCAAGAAAGTCCTGAGTTCGATTCCAGGCTGAGGAGAAATTGCCAGCTGGTAAAAACACAAACTGAAACACTGCTGTCTGTAAAAACATTAGAGGAAGTGTCATACATTTCACTTTTCCCACCTCATATATAAGCTCTGCCACTCGTGCCTTGTGTAGATTACAATGGAAATTTCTGACACTATGGAAATGTTTGACAGGAGTGATACTAAATTCAGTTTAATCAGAGTTCCACATGCTCCATTTCACAGGACTGCCATCTTAAAATCTGAAGCATGGCTGAGGTGGGGAAATCTGAAATTAGATTATACAGATAATCACTTAATGAAATTGTTCTATTTCAAAACAATGTTATCTGATCTCAGGATTTCAAATATATATTTATAACATCAGAAATCTGTGGGTTTTCATACTAAAGGAATATCACTCCAAGAAAGCATGTTTGTGGTTGGGTGCCAGAATAGTTTTTTAATCAGTGGACGATATGCCAACATGTTAGTACGTCTAAGAACTGTTTTTTCCAAACTACTAGCACCACCCTGAGTGTGTACTTTAATCTAGACTGCAATAAAGCCCTACTGTTTCTGCTGGTTCAGTCAAGCCTGTAATAATGCATCCTTGGCAGCGCACTCATATTTGGTTTGTAGTGAAGTATGATTTCGTAAACCAACTTATAATTGAGTGAAAGCATCCCACTGTGAAGTCGTGTTGGAATGTACAATCTGGGTTTACTGAACTGTGGGTTTACTGAAATGAATATCCGAATAGTGTTTTCAGTATAAAATACTGGTCCCTCAGATGTCCTCACGTAATATATATCTCACTTCACACTGTTCAGATAAGAACCCGGTGCAAGTTGAGGAAACGTTTAGAATGGAAGTCGTGTCTTGTCGAGCACACGCAAAACACTGACACTTTCTCAAGCCTTCACTCACACCCACGCCGAGTCGTGAGCACCCGTCGCTAACTCGTGATGCGCGCTTGTGCATTTACGAGGCTTCTAAGTCCCCCCCCCCCCCACCACCACTCTTGGGACTACAGCAGTGGGCCAGCGTGCAGCAGAGTGAAGGCGTCTGCCAAAGCTCGGCTTTGAAGCTGAGTATAGAGCCGCCAGCGGCTGCAGCAGCGGAGCACTGCACGTGCCGGCTGACGTAGATCACACCCGCCTACCGCCTCCAGCCCGCACCAGCCCCACCAAACAGACAGGCTGTCCGCACAAAGCCTGCCAGGGAGATCTCTCGCTCGTCTCAAACGCAGCCCGGGATCTTTTTTCTCCTTCCTTTCATGAGTTTAGTTTCTATGGAGCTCTTTCCATTGTGGACCACGTGCACTGTGTCTCTAGTATGTCCTGCTATGTTAGATGTTCATGATGTGATCCGTTATCATTATCTTGATAAATCATACCTCATGGGCTGCAAAAATTCACCAAAACGACAAGCAGAGCCTGTAAACAACAACAACAAACTGTATATTAACAAACAGCTGAATGGATCTCAGATTATTATGCTATCAAGCCATACCCAGGGTCCCTAACATTTCATTTTATTGCACCACTACTGTTTTGTTTGTACAGTTTGTTCTAAATTTGTACAAAAACATCAGAAAAGAATATTGTGTAAATGTCTTCAAATATGATGAAGATATATTTATATTGTTTTGAAGATCTGGATTAAGGTGTCTGTGTTGCATTTGAAGGTTGGGTTTCAGGGGTGTAAACTCAAGACCTTTTTTTGTTTTCTGCACATTCTGGCTGCACCCTTAATGCCCTTGTCCAGAAGTACAAAATGATTGTTTTCAATGAGGATATCAATAAGGATAAGTAATGTGGTCAAAATATACTTTGCGTTTTCTATATTTATGTTGTCCTTACATTTGATAAGCTGGAATGAATGGTGGTGTCACATTCAAAAAACTTCTATCAACCTTAACGATTTTGTATTAACATTTTACACATTGCAATGCATTGCACTATAAGTAGGCTCTTTTCGTAGAGATATATGCAACTGATCAGTATTTTCCGAAAAATGAAATGTGACACATGTAATTGGTCATAATAATGAAGAATCTCATCACTTTGCCCAGCAGTGACAATGTAATTGCAAGGCCATTCTCATTTTACTGTTACTGCAATAAAATAAACCCAGAATGGGAGAAGAGGATTTGATATTTAAAAGAAACAAGACATGTAGCATTGTGTACTCTAGCTGCTGCGATGGTTTCTGGGTTTAATGCTTCAAGTCAGGGTCACTAAAGGATTTCTTTGCCGGGGCTTTTACCCCAGACCAGTTTATTTTGCCAGGTATGCGCTGCAATAGTGGAGCAGTGCGCTCTCTTGTGCATCTATTTTGGGAATGCCCTCGGAGTAATAGTGTCTGGTTAAAGATTGCAGCTTTAATGGCTGATGTCATGGGCATTTGTCTCTGGGCGTCCCACACACTCCCTCTTCCCTCTGAGTGATGACTTTCTACCGACTCTCCGTCTTACTCTGCAGAATCCTTCTTGTACACACACCACACTCTTGATCTACTGACGTTGCATGTATTTATGATAGATGTATGGGGTTTTAACTTGCTGATTATTGCTACTAGTGAGAAATCAACTGCTAAGTTCTCTCTCTCTCTCTCTCTCTGTCACTCTCTCTATCATTAATGAAAGGGGGAGACCTAGAGGTCCACAAATTTAACCTGTCGCTCCACATCACAGATGTAAAGTAAGAGACTGTAGCTTACCAGTAGTTATTGTAAGTCATCCTCCTCAGTGTTCTGGGTTTGTCCACAGGATTCTGTTGGCTGGACATGCTTGGCTGACTAATCTTGCCCAGCAGTGACAATGATATCAGGTAATATCATATGTGCGATCTATTCTGTGCAGTACAACACACACACACACACACACACACACACACACACACACACACACACACACACACACACAGACAAATACACACACACACACATGCACACAAATCATGTCAGTGTCACAGCTGTGCTCGGAATGATCCACCACCCAAAGATTACCTGCTCCTTGGCGGGCCGTGAAAGTTCTGACGATTGATGAATGGAGCTAAAGGGGGGCTAACAAATGATGTAGAGAAACTGATGGACCACATTCTAAAATCATAAACTACAAACTGCACCTATATGATAAGTGTAGCTGATAATTGGACAATATTTGTAGATAAATAGTTGCTGTGATTAATACAGTCAGCATACATTCTACAGGGAATAACCTTAAGTATAAAACAAATCTTTAATAGAACATTCATAATTATTTGCTGAATTTAACCAATTGCAGTATCTTTTGCAATGTTTTTTCTGCATTTTTTAAATTTAATATGTTAAATTCAGCACAGAAAGAGTAATTATGCATTAAAATGTGCAAAAGTGTACTTATTGTGACATAGGGATTGACTGTGGCTGGGGCTGAGGAGATCAGCCCAGTTTGTTTAGTTAATCGGACAAATTAGAGACTTGAAGCAGCAGCAGCAGAACGTGCCCGTTCAGGAACACAGGGCTGGGCTCGGAAATCCCAATGGGAAAAGCCCGGGAGATGCCTGAACGGCCCCCATGACTGATACCCAGCCTGATCAAGGTTATTGGGCCAAGGCAAAGTCAAATGAGCGCTGTCATGTTGGTTTATGGCTCCTGTCCAGCACCTGCTCTGTACTGACCCTGGGTGAGCCAGTGAATCAGACAAGCTTTACACGCTGGGTTTGATCTGCACCAGATCCTGAACCTGATCAAACACCTCCGTTTTGCTTGGCTTGCAAAGACTGCATTTGACTGAATCAGATGAGGCCTCCAACTTCATATACTCCACAAGATTAAGGCGCCCTAATTGTTATTGCCCTGGATGTGTGAAAAAAGAGATGATAAAAAAATGATGATGGTCCTAATTATTCCAATTATAATGAATCATCCATTTAAAGGTTCTTCAGGCAAGCAAAAATGATTCTTCTATCTCTCTCATTTTGATACATTTATTTATGGGAGCTTGCAGCAAGGGCAGATCTCGTCACATCATCTCATCCTACTATCCAAACCAAAGCACTGTAATAATAAAAAAATGAAGCCTATAATGTTTTCATAAAGATAAAGAGAACGAGTGAGAGAGAGAGAGAGACAGAGAGAGAGAGAGTGAGAGAGAGAGAGAGAGAGAGAGAG
>JBBMFX010000035.1:9860722-9899187 GCA_037832545.1 Rhabdalestes septentrionalis | reverse complement strand
GTGTTTGTGTGTGTGTTTGTGTGTGTGTGTGTATGTAGGTGAATGTTATTTATAAACAAATTGAACTAAATTTCTCTAGGGGACTGTGAAATGAGTATTTTATTCACATTATATTATATTATAATTTGTAGAAAAACTGATCATTCTGTTTTTCCAGTATGTCTACACTATCTCAATGTCAGTAGAGTTCCCCCAACTCAAAGGTCTTAGTTAACAGTACTAAGACAGTTTTAGGCAGTGAAAACAGTTTAAAACTCATTTTCCCCACTAGCCGGACCTCTTTCCATCAAATCAGCTTTCCTAGCTCCTTTTGAGCTGCAAGTTATTCATGGAATTGGCATCGCTGGGATACAAACACACTTGATGTCCTGACACTGGAGTGAACACAACATGTTACAATGACTTAAAACAACTCATTTAAAACAAAAATGTTATGATGCATGTTAGTCATTTCTGAGTGAAATCCGAGTTACCTCAAAAGTTCCTGTTAAGAGCATCTATTAAAGTATTCACCGCAGCACCAGATGGCTGTGAGTTTAAACCCCAGCAATGCCACAGCAATCCATAACTGGAAGTTTTAAGAGCAGGTTTTCATGAAGCCATCATGATACACAATTTATTTAAAAATGTTCTGCGATCAAACATAAGGTCTTTTTTTGTGCTAGGAGAACACCTCGTTCAAGGGTTTTTCACCATCTTCACCACCAGTTCATGTGAAGTAGTCTTCTGTTTTAGCCTATGAATGAATGCTTGTATGCAATATTGTGAACATATACTACACATTTCCCATGAATAATTTGTTGATTCCTTATAGTTTTTGTTTGCAAACCTGTAGAAACAGGCTGAAAGGCTGTGAGATGTGGAAAGTCCCTAACACTTATCCTAACCCCAACCTAAACCCGAACTCTAACCCCAACCCTAACCCTAACCCTAAGCCTAACCTTAACAGTCACCAGTTACCGTAGATAATGGCATGGTGTTGCAGTGTGCATTAAAATACAGGACAGGTAGTGAAGTGTTGTCCTAGCATGAGAAAAAGGCCTAAAGCATGATCGCAGCACATTTTTGAATAATACATATCGAAAAGTCATCAGATCAATTTGCCCAGCACCATGGTTGAAATTGAGTAAAAAACTAATTCTATTATTTTTAACTGAGAAATTTTTTTGCAGAACTTTGACTAAGCTAAGTTTTAGTTTTGTAAAAGCTAGTTGGTTTTGGTTGGGTTAACTTAAGAAAACCTGTGGAATCTGTTAGGTGGGCAAAGTCACACACGCAAGATAGGAAATAAAATGTTTAATTCCTTTGTCGTATTAAGGTGAACAACTCTAATTTAATTCTCCCTGTTTTTGCTCCAGGCTAAACTTCAGACACCAAATAAGTCTTGGCTAATTGAGTATTTTTGTGCTAATGAGAAAATTGAGTGAGTTTTATTTTGGGCTGATAAACAAATGAGTTGATCGGGTGAACAATGTGTGTTGCAGCAGGGAAAACACCAGAATGTGCACCCCGGGAACTGGTGCAGCCCAGGATTAGTGCCAGATTTGTGTCTGTGCCATTACAGATGAGAAAAATATAAGAAACTGATTCTATACATGGAGGCAGGGTGCCCTCTCACAAACAAACGGCCCATAACAGCCGCGCTTTATGGCCTGTAGTCTCTCCATTCATAATCCATAAACCATCCATAAACCAAAGAACAAAGAGTTCAGAATTCCTCTCATCGATGAAGTGGTAGAAGCGCTTGTGGAGTGGAGGACGAAGCCCGAGCCTCAGCAGCAGACACAGCCTGTATTACAGTGTGTTGCGTTTGCAGTGTTGCATACGTATTGCCATGTATTTATGAATGCAGCTATTCCGTCTGTTGCCAGGCACTTCATGTGCACCAGGGTTCGCGTCTGATGGCAAGTGATTTGCCGGAGATGGGAAGGTTTTCCAAAGAGCTGGTGACTGTTTATTTATTTATTTATTTCTATGTCAAACATTTGTTGAGATGGAAGGAAAAGTATGCAGAGGAAAGTAGTTTTCTGAGAAATAACGAAAAGAAAGGATACAAATATTGATTCTCTTACCTCACAGCGATCAATTCAGTTCAGTTAGGAAATGATCCAGTGACCGATCATATCTGAAATTTCACAGAGATTCTTGGCGAATAAAAAAAAGTATAATAAATTAAGTACATCATTGCATATTTAATGCCAGTTTTAAAAAAGAAGAAATACAACTTCCAGAAAAATATATAACAAACAGGATACCCTTGTTGTAGTCTATGAAGTAAAGTATATATGTGGTTTCCATGAAAGCCACATGAGTTAATCTACTCATATGTGTGTGTGTGTGTTGGCAGTATACAGTATTAGAGCACTTTATAATGGTCCATGTCCAAACAGCCTAGAGTCTGTGTGTGTGTGTTTATGTGTGTATTTATGGCCTATACACACACATGATCAAATGACATGTGAACATATTGTGAGCACACAAACTTTTACATACAAATATATTTTAATAATATTAATAATAGTCAATCACATCAACAATCCTAACATTCTAAAACTGATGCAGCTGAACCATTATCTTCATGACCCCAGTGTTTTTTTTTTTAAGTAGGATGCTAGCTATTAGCTGCTTTAAGCCAAAGACAAAGAGCGCAGCCCTGGGACGGCCCGCCGTCGCCCCCTTTCCCCCTCTCCCGCGCAGTCTTAGCCCCGGCTAGTTATTATTTACGATGGATAAATTTATGGAATAATTCCTGAGAGGAAGGTTATTCAGTTCCTCAAGGTGAAAATGGATACGTTTAGCACTTAATGAATCCGGCCCAGCCCTCTCCCCCCATATATCAGCATGTTATTAAGCCGTTTTAAAATCCCATTATGGTGTTTCTCCTTGAACAAGTCATGCTTTTATGGGACTGGCCTGTCTTTAAAACTGACCTTTTTCAGCTCGGCTTCGGAGTTGGACAGTAAAAGAAAATATGTTGGATGGAGAGAAAAAATGTTGATCCTCGACTGTCTGAAACATTTTTCAGGGGCTTTCAGGGGCATCTTGCAGCCGCAGTTTGTGTGGGAGCGAAGCTGCCACAGTAATAAAAAAGAAAAAGCTTTTGGAGGCTGAGGAGCCTGTTAGGAGCGCAAATTCAGAAACCGCGGCACGAGTCCACAAATCCTAGCCCTTCTTCATCACAGTTCAGCCTGCTGTGGCGCTATTAGCAATTTGTTATGGATCGATTAAAAGCTCCTGACTTGATGGAGGATTAGCGTAACTGGTAGAAAACAGACCTTCTCATTTCTTCTGAAGTGTTGAAGTTACTCTTTATGCATGCAGATGCCCTTAAACACCTGCATAGGGGTGTTTTATGTGTGAATTATTCTAAAATATGACGTTCGTTTGTGTTGTTCAGTTATGTAGGCTTTTCAGTGCATTTTAACAATCCCAAAACGATCCAAACGATCATCTGTCCTCTTGAGATAATGTTTATTTTTAAGGTCATTCTTTGTAACTGATCACTGGCGATTCTTTTGTTTTCAGTATCCTTGGGTCTTTGTTTAGTCTTTAGGTACTTTAGAATATCCATTTCCATTCATTTGTCCCGAAGTGAAGACCACTGAAGTCTTTAACAATTGATTGCTGTTATTGATTGCTTTTGATTGGTGTTAGATGAGTTATTTAAACCACTTTTTATTTTCTTTTTTGCCTTTCTTGGGTTCTTAATTAGACTTTTTGAAATATGTATTACTATGCCTTTATCCTAAAGTAAAAGCCTTTAAGGTTTCCGGAAAAGGTCAGAATGTTTTTTTGCTTTTGTTTGCTTTGGTTTTTGCACTAGGAGTGAACAAGAGTAATGAAAAAAAAGCAAGAAAGAGATCAAGGTATAGAAATACAGGGAAAAAAAAATATGGGACACAAAGACTGTAGTGACAGAGGTTTCTAATCCAGCAAATGTCATTCTTATCAGGTTCTAGTGGATTACTGTGAGCCCTCCTAACCACAGAATCCTTCGCTGCCAGACACTCTCCACAGCCTAAGGGCCAGGGATCAATAGGGCCGCATTGATCTCCCCCTCTCCTGAGACGGCCTCCACTTTTATTGTTGTTGCATTTCACTTCACCCTCACCATTACTGCCATACTGCTCCTGAGCACACATGGCAGTATAAACAGAGAAAACTTTGCAATTTGCCCCGTGTACATCTTCTGGGTTGGGTTTTCTTTCTTGTTTTTCTTCCGCTTGCTTTGCTGTAGAGCAGACCCACAAAACCCATGCTGCCCTTAGGTGGTCCTGACGCTGGAGAATTGCTTGACATGTTAGAGACTGTTGGCCTCTTTTGCTAGCAAATGCCTGAACTAACCTCAACCTTCCTTCCTTCTTTTTCTTGTTTCTTCACAGATGACTCGTCCCATCCAGGTGAAGCCGGCCGACAGCGAGAGCCGTGGAGGTAGTTGTCTTCATTTTTTCCTCATGCTTTTTGAACGAAAAAAAAATGTTGCTATGTTTCACCTAGACCACCCCCACCTTTCTTTCCCCCTCGTTCTCCTTTCACACCCGTTCACTCACTCTCTGTCTGTCTGATGGATGTCCAGAGTATTCATTTTAATTAAGGAGGACGCGCTTCTACTGAACAGAAAGGAAGTGGCTTCTGCTGCCTGTCTAACCTTGCTCCCCCTGCCAAGCCCATTAACGACACACTGTAAATTAAAAAGTAATTAGCTGGGATATTGGGACGGCAGCCCTGGGCCCCCGAACTCCCAACTAGATGTCTGGTCAAGCGGAGGGGGTATATTGTAAACAAGAGGTGTAAACGCCATCAGGATGAGGAGGGGGTTGGGTGGAGGAGGATGCACAGCTTGCCAAACAATCAATTATATTGCAGGTTCTTTGCCAAGACCTTCATTTACTCACCCTCATTTATTCACTCTCCTTTGATCTCTTCCATGTGATCTGGTTTTTATTATATGTGGATCTGCATGATGGGATGGTGTATCCAGCTCTTGTGTCGATAGCAGGGCTGCATAATATGTATACCATACTGAGATCAATATTGCTGTCTATTGTGGTTGCAGTGTGCCTGAAACCGCAGTGATGAACCATTACTGTGATGTGGTTGAAAACAATCTGGCATTATTTTGACCACAATTCTTGAATGGATGTGTGGTGACGCTTTAAATCACCCAAAATAGACAGAAATTAATCTTGGACCATGAAAGAATTCAACAAGATGCTCAATACAACAATAAGATATTCTGTTTCCGAGAAAGGGTTTGAGCCTTGTCCTGGAGTACCCAGTAGAAAAAATTGCCCAAACCTGTCGGAATAAAAAATGTGGATTTGGATATCATTACTGAATATGGTCCAAGCTTTGCATTTCCTTCTGCTTCATCTTTAATCATCCTTCCCACTTTTGTTACTTTAAAACAGTTTTAATCTGGCACCTTGTAGTGGTGATAAAATTTAACACCAAGGAACACAAGGCCCACGCTCATGAAAAAATGGATGCCCAAGAAATATAAAAGCAAAATTGATTCAAAAGTGGACAGTTTAGTGCTGCCAAATAAATGTTTCAATCTGTTTGGTCACACATATTTTTAGGTTTTATGTTGCATGTCCTGTTTAAAGAGAGTTTTAGAAATAATTAGAAGAAGGAGAACATTTTGTTACTGGCTGTCAGCACCACATAGCATGAGATCATTGTAGTATGTAAAGTTTATACACCACCAATGTCTCAAATTTTCAAAACCACTGCTTAATTTACCTTTGTTACAGCATAATTCAATCTTAATAGAATCCTCTTAAACTCAAAACCTGTTGATGTGGTTTCGTGTCCGCTTGGGAGAATTTTGGAAGGGGGGGCTCAGGTTGTGTCAGGTAGAAGTCAGACAGAAAGCTTGTGGGCTTTTTTTGGGTTACGAGTAAAAGGTTATGCCTGGTTAAATCTCTGCCTGCACAGAATTCTGAATGGAGATTCTCCACATAAAGGAAGATGTCATACAAGACTGGGCTTAATCTGTGTCTGGGAAACGAACCCATGAATTTGACTGAAGGTTCATGTATATATTGTGAATGATGGCGATGTCACTACAAAGGCCAGCATTGCTGTAGTGATTGAGGGCCGATATATTGTGCAGCCCTAGTTGGTGGATTTATCTGCTGCGACAAGGTGTGAACGAGAGGCTTGCTTTAAGTGGTGTTCTGCTGGCACTCTGTTGTTCTCTTGAGAGGGTGCCGAGATCCAGTTTTCTGCTGATGAATTGAAAGAACATGGCAGCTAGCAACATGTCCTGGACTGCTCCACCATTCTGAGGGAAGAAAAGCTTCCTGTGTTTTTCTGAAAGGGCTCCCAATTTGGCCCCAAATGGTCCATCCCAGCAGTAGACAGGCGGGTCTTGCTCTGTGGAGATTGATGCCCCATAAAGCTTCATTGATTTTGCCATTGTGGAGGTGTGTGTTCGCATTAACCACGACACTCAGCTGTCTTTGGACTTCCCTGCAAGTGGCCGGTTTTAGCACTCCCATGGCTCCTCTTGGCCGTCCTCAGGCCCCCTTATTGCCTGACTCCTGGTGATCCTGCTGGAGATGGAGAGCGTGCTTAGGCCAGACCCAATAGTTACACATCATCTTAAATGAACAGGTCAGAGTAGCACCTCAGGAGCAATCTAACACCAATGTGACTTTAACTGTTTGGGCCGATTTCTAACTATCCCCAGCCTCACCCTGCAGAAGTCTACCAGAGGCAAAGGAAGAAGAGCTGGTTGACTGAGTGCAATTGTATTCGTTCTTCATGGGCATACGCTCCATTCTCCAAGGTGGAGGAGGATCCATACCGAAGAACTTAATTATGGCTCTTGCATTAATGGCGAGATGGCACCAGGGATGGACAGTGGTTGGTCTCTAGGGTTACAGAAGCTTGGCTGGTGGAACCCTTGATACTTCTGATTCTAATTACTCTCTTAATCTCATTAAGTGGTTAAAAGGTCACTGCACCTGTTTGATGAAAAAAGAAGTCCAATCATGTCCTCTCAGAGGGCCCCTATCCAAACCTTTAGAAACCTTAGTCCATGTGGACCGTCTGTCTCTGGTTATTAAGACTGCAAAGATAATGTGATTAAATTGTCCTCCTCAATTCTATTTTCCTTATTATAGTGGGCTGTCTCCGCTGTTCACACGCATAAAGATCTTCTCGGTCGGTCATCTGGTTGACATGCTGCCTGGGTAAATTAGTACGGTGGTGCATTATCATTAAAAGTACACCGAATGATGACAGGTTGCAACCTTGAATTTATGAGGACGCCTTAACGCCTTGTAATATTTCTGTTGTCGGTAGCATGCAATTATCGTGTCTACACACTTGAAGCGGTTGGAACATACGGCTTGGTTGCTACTCTCCTGAGGAAGTGATTTTGCTGAGGAAGGCGATAGAACTAGTGGATAAGTGTTTTTTTCTCAGAAAGAGGTGCTGAAACTGTTGCAAGTATTAAAAAATTAAAACGAAAGCTTTAAAACGAAGCATGATTTCAGATGCACCATCCATGTGTTGCTTCATGGCTCTCGAGATGACATATGTTTATTGAAAACTTCTATCCTTGCTCTGATGCATGTATACTCCTTCACTCACTTTCCTCGCTCGCCATTTCTCTTTCTCTCTCTATCTCTCACTCTCTCTCTCACACTCTCTCTCTTTCGCACACACCTTCCCTCTCTCTGCCTGTCTATCCCCTGCTGCTCTGATATGAAACAGATTGATTTTACTTCAGAGGCAAGGCTGATGACTGGCACTGGCTGGATATAAAGGTGGTTGCTATTGCTTTTTGAAGGGCTGTTCAATGCCCCTCGGAGGCCTTTGAGCCCTAACAGAGGATAAATCAGCTTTAGACCCTTTGATTTCCAGCCTCCTTATGCCAGCCCCCCTTGTACAGATGCCCCCGAATACTTACCTTCCCCTCTGTTTTTTTTTTTATTTTATTAAGTCCAAAAGGCAGGTTTTCATGTCTTAATTTTCCCTCTTAGAGTACTTGTCTGTCTGTCTGTCTGTCTGTCTGTCTATCTGTCTGTCATCCTGGTAGAAGTCCAAATCCAGCATTTCATGTAGGTCTCTGTAGTCTGAAAGTTGGCTGTCAGAAAGAAAGCATGGTTTAAGTGCGGCTTATCATCCGCCCAACAGGGACATGGTCAAAATTCAAAAACACCACTCAAAGTGAACAGATGATGTTTCGTAAACAGAGTCGAATGCAGCACTATTTCTGATTTTGCATTGATCTAATTAGAATAAATACATTTGTATTCAGTGATTTATCAATTCTAATACAAATCTCCCTTTGTGGCTTGCCAGTCAGGTCCATATAGCCAACTCACAATGCATACCATGTACAGGGCACTATATCCCTCAGCCAAAAAAGAAGACCAATTTTTTGTGTGAAACCACATATTTTTCCAATTTTTACACCAGTGCTTCTTCTAAAGACAATTCAAATACATTCACAGTTTTTTCTGCAATAACAGATATAAATTGTGATGTTTCATTGCACTGCCACTGTACACACTTAAGTGTGTCGGCTCACTTCCCTCCCGGCTGAGGCTGGGCGGCTCTCTACGGTATTTGTGTATTAGCACTAGTCTGAGGGATCCAGGATTGGATTGCTAAAGCTCACTCAGATGTGGCAAAGAGAAGAAACAGGGTGAAGCAGAGAGGACCTATATGTTTGTTTTTTTATATCTTGTCATGCTGCCTGCATAATATATATGTAAATAGCTTTATGTAATGATATATCACACATAAACACGCAAACGCACACATATATTGGCTTATGTGTGCATGTAACTGTCAGAAATTGAGGCGTTGGAGGCAGGATGTATGTGCGAGTTTTAAATGAGGTATCATATGAAACCACACAAAGAAATAAAACATGGAAAAACACGTGACAGCTTACATAGTGAGGAGTATAATCACAAGACTAACACACAACTCTACACTGTCGTATTTCTACACTTCACATCTGGGAACAGGAGGGGTCTCAAACTATGCACAGCTGAACAGAATAATAGGGATTCAGCCTTTTGGTGGAGACAAGGAAGAACAAGATTAACAAAAAGCACATGGACAGGAGCACTTGGGAAACATTAAAATTGGAAAGACAAGGCACAAACACAAGGTGAGGCAATTTGTTATAATATATAATAATGATGTTCTGCATTTATAATGTGTCTGTAAGAAACTGTAAGCCATATATCCCGTTTATATAACATGCTGAATGCTTTATGTAAATGTAATTTTCTAAAACCTAATCTTAGCCATGGTCATGATAAATAAAAAGTAGTGGCTTTGCTCTTTCGGCTTGCTCAGGCATCTCATGCATCACTGTTTCCCATGCTGTAGGTGCAGAGAATAAAACTGTGTATATTTAGAGTTGTTGGATAATTGCATTCATTAGCAAACTGTAGCAAACTGGCCAGCAAGGCAGATAGTATAAGAGCAATGTAAAGTGCACAATGCAGATTCTTGAGATGGTAGGAAATTAGAAGTGAGGTTAGGAGTCATTTATCTGATATTGCTGGTGCTATAGATCGACTGATAAAGTTAGATTACTTTAGATGTGGACCGTTTATCTTTGAAAAAGCTTGTAATGACTCTATGTTCATGTAGCTTAGTTGCTATGCTGTGTCGCTCTGCTGCACTCCACAGTAGTGGCTGTGTGGAAGAGGGCAAATGAGGGGGCAGCGTGGTGGAAGCACTGTATTTTTTTCCTGGGTAGAACGAAAGTGTAGATTGCTTGCTTAGATTGCATTCGGCCATGTGTAAATACAAGGCTACTTGGAACAGAATGAGAAGGATAAGGTTGTGCTAATCCCCATTCAAGGGCCAGCACTGGGCCACATAGTAGAAAAACTCACATGCATATGGACTCTGAGTAGTATAAATGTTTCATACAAATCAGGGGCAGGTCCTATGACTTGAATGTGAACTATTGGTAAGTGCCCAGGGGCTCTGCAGTTTTGTAGCATTCCTAAGGGAGGGATTAGATCTGATGGTTAGGGGATTGGATGGTTAATCTCTCCTTTAGAAACGGTTTTGGTGTACATGCTGTGCATTTACATTCTAAGTTGAACTGCAATGTAAATCAGATTTTTAAGCAAGCTCTTCTGTAGGTATGGCTTCAGGCACTAGACTGAAGAACCATCATGAGAATGTAACATCCAATACAACTCGGAGCTGAGAGTGGAATCAACCAGTCACCTTTTGATTTACAAAGGGTGGGACCAATTTTGTGAGGAAAAACATCACTAGGCCTCCTCCTGAAGGTTCTAGACACATCAATGACTGTGAATATGACCAGCAGCCAGAATCTCTGAGGAGCACAGGAAGAAATTAGTGTTTGGTATTCTTTTATTTTATTTTCATAATTATGTTCCAAACTGAAGGCCTAGCTCTAATAGTCATAGTTCGCTAGAAAAAAAAATCAATGCAACAAGAGCATTTCCTTTTTAGAGAGACGTCTACATATTTTCTCAGTCTAACTAACTCTGAGACATATCCGCACACTCAGTCCTAATCACATGCATGCAAAGCAGCGTTGGGGAATTCATTTCAGCCCTCGCACTGGGCTGTGCGAGAGGACCACCAAAGGTTACTGTTGAACACGAGAAGTAAAGGTCAGAAATCATGTTTAGTTTTCCTCCGGCTGCGAGGTAATTCCAGCCAGCAGATTGTGTCCCTGTTGAGGCGAGGCAGGGGAGGCCCACTGCAGAAGGGCGCGCATGCACAAGGTTATGCGGTCAGCACTGCCGCCCGGCCCGCCGCTGTCACCCTCAATAAGAGGCACTCCCTTATCACCACCGCAATCACCTTGAGAAACAAACTCGTCTTCTTATCCTCCAGCAGTGGAGAAGTGGGACAGGAGAAATCACACAGCGGGACGGGACAGTCCCTGCCATTCGCAGCCTGTGGATTTACGCTGGAGTCGTGATGCACTGATGACTCTTCATTTATCTTGTTCTTTGGTTCCCCTGAAGTGATAGTTTGGCATAAAATCAAATTCGCACACTTATTGTCCTATTAGTCTAAATGTACTTGATCAGCCAAGATCGACTACAGCTATGAGGCTAATGTAGCTATCAAGTAATGGATGCTTTTAGCTGCCAGGTTAGCGTCATACTGCAATCCACTGTGTACCTCTCATCACACACTTGCCTGAAACCACATCAGTATGTTAAGTAATTTCACACCTCACATTACTTATGTGGTTTCTGACATGAAATATTTTGTTATTAGTTATGAACATGGATATAAGTACAGGATACTACTCAAAGGGCTTTAATGATTTTTTGCAACAAAAAAATACATTCTAGTATTCTAGTTTTTATTCAATAGAATCATGGTTGTATTATAAGAGTACAGCAGAATTACATTTAATTCATTATTTCAATGCTAAGCTTTGGTTGGAAAAAATAGAGGCAGTTACAGAATCACACAATAGAAAATTATCCAGTCATGTTTTATCTGTGTATCTGTGTAGATCTTCCTAAGTATAACACCTCATTTTAACCATCAACATAATTAGCAGGGGACAATGAATTCAACCAATCAAAAAGAATCTCTAGGCCCACTGGAAATTCTGTGTACATCCCCGACTGTGACGTCATACAGGGTCAGACGCCACTATATGAGATCATTTCAGAATATGAGCTGGTTTAATGCAGGCGTGTGATGATTTGGTTACACTTCCATTACTTGTCAGCTATATTAGCCTTGTAGCTCCTGTGCAAAAATTAAAGATGCAAACTCAGAACAGATTATGCGTCTTGGCTAATCGACCAGAGGGAAATTTGCATAAATGAGATTTTTGCTGTAATAATTCATGGACTGAACTGTTGAAGCAGTGCCTTTGTGACACACGTTTGGAGTTTAATGATTAAAAGTCTTTCTGTAGTGCGTTACTGAGTTATTTCGAAAATCTATTTTTTTAGTGTTGCTATGATGGAGGCACAAAGTCTTGCAGCCCTCACTGAAATATGTCCGCACAGAGTGTGTGCTAGAAGTGTGGCCGGAGGCTCTTGTTGAGAGGGCTATGCGAGTGTGTTGCCTGCTGATTGCATGCGCTGAAGGAGCCTCTCTGGGTGTTCTGATTGGCCGTTTGGGTCAGAAGAAACCCAGCCAAATCACTGCAATCACCAGGCTGCTCGCTCTCTCAGCGCTAATGACGCTCCTTCATATGCAGCCGCCTCATTAAAGCCTGCACGGCCCCTATTGCCCCTCACTCACACACACACATACACACACACACACACACACACACACACACACTTTCACTCTTACTCTCTCTCTCTCTCTTAGAACCACACAGGAATCATACGCAACTGTTTAGAATCAATGCCTCAGTAATATAGGACTGATCTGGTTGCAAATCAGTGCAGAAATGAGATACAGACTCCAGTATGATCCAAGTACTTTGCAACAGGTTTGGAAAAATGATGATGTTCTGAATGATGAGATGTGAAAGACTATGAAAGGTATTACAAGCCATCCGTTTCAGACCTGTTGTTAGGTGATTTTGATTAATTGACTTTTTGAATGGCTTTCTTGTTGGTTTGATTGGTTTTTGTTATTGGAGAGAAACCAGAATCATATGTTCACCCCAAAAACATTCTTTTTAATACAGTTTATGGGGAAATCGTTTTTCAAAAGTTAATTCAAGAGCTCATTCACAGGCCCATTAAGAGTGGTTTGATGTCAATTTTACTTTGTTAGGAAACTTATAGACATATTTTATCATGTTGATAGGGATGACTACATGCTGATCGTCATATCTACAGTTGTTTTGGTAAAATAGTTATAAATCTGAGCAATCATCAGGCATCTTATTTTAACCATAAATTGATTCAAAAACATGTTTTTGACCCAAACCTTCTCAAATCTATGGTGCAACAATGTTTCAGGCCTAAGACTGTGTATTTATTACAGTTTCATGTTAAACATTTCAGTAAGAAAGCTTTAAGGAATATACTTTTGGACATTTGATTCCTATCACCACCACTTCAAGTTTCATTGGAATAGAGCATTTGACATCAAATCACTACAAGTGAATTTCATATTTATCATTTAATAATCAGTAGAATACCCTTTAAATTTTTTAACTGTTCATTGCTTTAATATTAACAACAAAAACAACCATTTTAGTATGTATAGCACACACAAATTGTCCTCATGGGCACATGACATTCCACAGAAGCATCTAGTACACTTTCCTATTCAGGCTGAAGTCAAGAGCACATCGTTCTATGGAGAAACAATTAAAACACATTTTGATCATCCTTTTTAATCCATTTTCTTCATATAGTACTCACATACTACATCACACAGATCAGAGAGGGGCTGAGGGTGGGCTGGAGCTGCTCAGATGGGGCGGGGCAGGTTTGGGCTCAGTGCAGGGTGAGCAGCTCCATCAGCAGATGGGAGGAGATTAGGCCTGACTAGCTGTAGAGCCGCACGGAGACCCAGCGCACACACACAGCAGCCTCCAGAACATTCCACACAGCACCGGCACCATCTGAGTGGCTTACTGTGGGCTTCACAAACACCAGGCTCACTGCAAAAATATCTTGGGGATCTTTAGCCACAACTGCGTTAAGGAGGACTAATGGATACTCGATGTAAAATTCAGAACTTCTTAATGACACTCAGGCAAAGAAAAACACCATTCACAAAATACATTGAAGGGAACACTGGAGGCTTTTTGCCTTTTCTGGCTATAGATTTTTTCTGTTGCGCTTCTACTATGGCAGCTCGCAGTAAATCACAGTATAAATGACATTCATTCCACTGGAACTGGAGAATTGTAAGAAGATATATGGCCCAAAAACCATCCAAATAAAACAAGCAATAAAACAAGTAATCGACTGATCTGGGCTCCGCCCACAAATGTTGTGACATTAGACAAGCTTTATAGAATGCAGTCCAGTTCAACCGAATGGGTAATTGCGGTGCATTCATTAATGAGATTTTTGTTTATAAATAAAATAAGATAGGATAAGAAAGAGCTTTATTTATCCTGAGGGAAATTCATTTGTTATCTACATGCTCAATGCAACAAGAGTACAGGAGTAAATAAAGATATACAATAAGAGTTCAAAAGAGCAGAACAATAGAATAGTGCAAATATAATTTCAGTTAAACTAACAAAGTAACAATATAACTAAGGCATCAGTAATAAAATATCACTATTAGTGCAAGTAGTTAAGAAAGTGACAATACGAAATACTATTTCATATTGTGGCAGTAGTCAGTTTTACCTCAGCATAACCAACTTCATGTTGAATGGTGATTTGATTTCTTGCTAGTTTGTTCTCACCTTTCTCATTTCTCCCCTCATTGCTCTCTAGCAGCTCAACAAAGACTCACAACGGTGTCCTAGTAAATCTCATTTGATTGTATTAAATAAAATATTTCCACTCTCAACATGCAGAAATATTATACAAATCCTACATTTTTAAGCTGAATGTTGAACCTGTCGCTGATTGAAACTTGGCAGCATAGAAACCATTATTTAAATATCCCACCAGGTCAATGTTACCTTTTAACATTAACCCCAACAACATTCTCAACAACAAAAAATATGAATTATACACTAAACCTGAGAGCTGAGAAGTGTGCTGCAATTTCACATTATTCTAAATTATATATTTGTCAAGATTCTGTACAACTACTGAACAAAATATCTATTGATCATATGGGGGGGGGCCCTATCAAAATGTTAGTTGAAGGAGGTTGGTGGGGTTGAGGAAATAAAATATTTGTGATGAAGATTAAGTGAGTTAATGAGTCCTTTATCTCAAGAAAATGTTCTTTTCAACCAGACCCCTCTAAATGTTGGTGTTTTGCATCAGAGGACCCTCAAGGACCCCATGTATTTCGCCCCTGATTTCTGAATTCTGCCTCACAGCTACAACAGAAAATATTTGTGGCGGAGCATTGACCAGACAGTTTGGACAGTGATGCATTCATACTAGGTGAATAATAGGAATCACAACCCAACAGACTGAGACGCAGGAGAATGGCACCCTCAAACTGTTCCTGTTGTTAAAGGAACTCAAAGGAATGGATGTAAAAAGCAGATTGCTGTTTACATCCATTCAAATGGTAAAAAAACTAAGGGTTTATAAGAGTGACACTCTGCTTTTCAGACACTTTTCTGACTATTTAGGCAAGGGCTCTCGTCGTAGTTGTCACCATGCAATTTGTGTACATTGCTGGAAATGTCACACACACAAAGTCCAACGTAGTGGCATGTGTGGTCGACTGTGGTGGAAGAGTACAGAAGCCAAGGGTACACTGTGGATTTGTTCCTCATAATGGTCCTCCTGAGCTAAATGGAATCCAAACTGACCTGGACCCTTTTTGTGCGTGACAGAAAGTGCGATCGGATTAAAAGTATGGAACGGTATGGTTTTCTTACCCCTTTCCTTTTTTTTTCGCTCTGCCCTAAATAAGGAGAGAGAGAAAGAGAGAGCACTTATGTCTTTTTCCATCCTTAGGACAATGACAGTAACAATTCAAGTATTTCATGAGCTATTCATAAATCTGAAAGAAGGCTTTTCAATGAATGCACTTTCTTTTGTGTTCCCTTTTAAACTCCCTAATTCAGTTCGGTTCAATTTCCTCCGTCTCGGGGATCTAAAACACTCTAAAGAAAGCAGGTGAATGGAAAGTACACGAGGCATTTGAGCAAAACTCAGATGGCTGTGCGCATGATGAGACTAATGGATTTTTGGAGGGAAGGAGGGATTTGGGATGAGGGGACAGGGAGTGGATTATAAATGTGGGTAGCCACAGACTCAACCTAAGACAATGTCTATCTGTAGCTGCTGAACACGAAGCAGCATGGTAATGATGTACTGCCTGCCTGGAGATGTTATCATTCTTCTTGTTACTATTACCATTACAATTTACATCTGACAATTGTTAATCCGTTTACATAACTAACTAACCTAATACATTACAATTAAAAATGTATGTATCTTTTCTGCATGTGCGTATATAATGTAGCTGATATATATACACACTACCAGTAAAAAGTCAAAAGTTTGGACACACGTTCTCATTCAATGTTTTTTCTTTGTATATATTATTTTTACATTGTAGATTAATATTGAAAAACAAATGATGAAGGAACATGGAAAATTAAACAAACCAGAATATGTTTGGTAATAAGGTAATGATGGACTGTTGATTCTTTTTACCTATTTATGTGGTTCTTGACATAATGTGGAGTACAGCCATAGTGGAATAGGATTACCAACTGTGTACCAACCTGACCATCACAACTGATGGTCCCAAACACATTAAGAAGGATAATAAAAACAAAGGAAATCGCTGAATGAGATGGTGTGTCCAAACATTTGACTGGCTGAACTAACGTTAGATAACATTCATTATTTCTGTACTATAGCTGTAAAATAATAATTAAAAAGATTGCTTTTACATTTAAAGGGTAGGGAAGAGTAAGTATGTTTTTATTTTAGTGAATAAATAGCCTATATTTCACTTAGATTTTTGCTTTGAATAATTGACTAACATTATTTTCATCGTGTGAGAGTGCAGTTCCACTCTCCAAAGAGACTGCAGAGTTTCCAGTTTTTTAAACTAATGTCCAGTGAAAGCAACAGTGGCTGCAAAAGAGAAGATTACAATCACAAATCCTGTCAAAGCAACATACAGTGTGGGCAGCAGCACTAATTAAATAATAACAGCTTACATTCAATTTACGATATTTATGGTCAGGCTCAAATCGGGACATCCAGCTTTCTCCTTTTTTCTAATATTTGTACACACAAAAATAACATTTCATTAACTTTGAGCCACAACTAAAAGATCTCCCTCTTTCATACATTTGTTATGAAAGGAAAGTTTAGGATCTTTGCAGCTGTAAGTGACAACGGTAAGAGGAAAGGGGGCACAGGAGGGTTAAATTCTATCACTTTCTCCCTCTTTTTCGCGCTCCTCGTTCCGCAGCTCCATCCATCTGTCTGCGGGACCTGCCGCGGATCGTTTACAGCTCCATTATTTATGATGCCCACCACACATCTAAAAATAGCCCCGTTGCAGACAGCCGTTAGACCTTGGATCAAAACCAGGCCTGGCCGGGACTCGCAGGGGCAGCGCCCCATTATGCTAAAGTCGTGCTGCTTCAGAAGGCGCGGTGAAGAGCACTAAACAGTGCTTACTACTACTTACGAGTTAGCATGCTGTGGTCCGGCGCGGCCCAGCGATTCTCCTGCTGAGGGCAGCAAATGAGTGTACAGGTAATGTGTAGACGGGAGCTCGTCGGGCAGCTGCAAAAAACACTGCAAGAACATGGAGGACCTTTCAGTAAGTCAGTATCGTACCATGGCTCTGTAGCTAATGCATACCTGTGGATCTGTTAATGTCCCCTACTGGGAATGTTGTTTTGCACAAGGTTCTGACCGATTTGTCCTTGCTTGCCTCGTTAATTGAAGGGTCAGTGTCTTCCCCCCCAATTCCTCTCAGTTATTACATTTTGTGTTCAGATAAAGCCTTCCAGCGGAGAGCATTTTTACATGACATCCTTTGTCAATGAAGGCCAGAAAGAAATGGCATCGCTTTCTGAAAAGCGATCTTCACAATAGATAATACATTCGGAGCAGAGGAAAGAAAGCCGACCTGCTGCTGCACCAGCCTGGCTGATTGCTTTCTCATAATAAACATGAAGGGAAAGCTAAGAACACAAAGGCTGCCGAGGGCTTCAAATGGCCGCCCTACCTTTGCCTACTGGAACCCTGACCCGACACCTGAACCAATCTTTTTTTTTTTTTTTTTTCCTCTGGAGAACATGAACTTCAAAGAGCACTTTGATGGCGGGGGAGGCTCATTGGCGAGATCAGAGCCCCAGTGGCTTTTCTCTCCAGATTAGCCTTCTCCAAGTGAACTCCCGGCTAATGACAGAGATGCACTATCATGAAAAGCAGCTAGAGATCGCGGTGTAAGGGAGGACAGACGTGATCAGCAGGAGAAATTGCTGTGAATAACTCCCACGCACGTGCTGCCGATGGAGGGTAGGCTGAGATAAGAGCTTCCTGTCTCCTCCGGACTATCTGAGCTTTTCAAACAACTAACTTTGTGGTGAGCTCTCGCAGAGAAAGACCCTTTTGTCACAGATAAAATCCATCATTATCATGTCTTCATTAAGTTGTATTCAACCGTTACACCAGCCAACATGTGGTGTCCAACATTTTGTGTTCTGTGTGGCCTGGCCAAATTCCTCAAAGCCTTTCTTGCAATGATTATATGCGAAGGTTTTCTGCGTTCATGAAATTTAGTCTGCATTGTAAACAAAAACGAAGATTTCTTCAGCAGAAATACTGCAGCATATAATTAGCATACTTGTACTTATAGGTTTCAGGACTGTAGGGATAAAAAAAAACAAAAAAAAAACAATTGTTTTTGATTCAGTAGGATACAGTGGTGTCTCTATCCGATTATAAAACGATATTTGATTAAAATTTGAGCTTTACATTACCACAAATTCCTCTAGTCCACATGTTAGCCCCAGGCTAAGAACACTAGCCAGACCCTAGTACAAGAATACAAGACATGCTCATAGGAGAACACATTTTCGTTTTTATTCATTTTGAGCATTTTTATGTAATACAATCACATTTTAAACTTTGAAAGTACTGCAGTGCTAGACTTGTTTCTATGCTAAAGAAATAGTTTGGTCAGTAGTGCTTAAATGGCTAATAATGAATGAAAGCCAATAGCCACTAGTTAGCATTATTTAAATATATACTAAATATCTACCAATCATTATTAGCAACATTAGTTTTTGTTGTGGAAATATTCCTTTACCTTTACTGTTGGAAACAATCTATTTAACTAGTTGAAAATATTGTTTCTGTGATATCTAATGAGACCTGTGGTCCCTCCCCCATCGGATAGGCCTTCAGGTTCTGGATTGTGACAAAATCCAATATTAACCACCAACATCATTACAAAGTAACAGTGAAACTAACATATCATGTTTAAATGTCAATGGTTTGGGACCAATAAAAAGAGTGAAACATCGCTCAAGGCCTTCTGGAAATTCTGGATACAACATTGATTTATTATGAACAGCAGTCTATCCAGTGGGTTTGGCTGTGGCTGCTCTGTGTAAAAAAACCAAAAAACATTTTAATATCTCAGCCATAATTTTCAACTAGAAAACAATACATTTTAGAAGCCTCAGAAGTCCATGTTTAATCAAATCCATGTGCAATGCCATTAGCTTATTGCTAAAACACATTGGCTTATTGCTAACATACTAGAATCATATTGATGTTCTAGAGAAATCAGGTGCAACCCTTTGTTGACCCTGTTTAGGTATTTATGACCACTGGATGTGCTGTGAGAGAATTCAGTGTTATATGCTGTATTGTACTATACTTATCCATTATTGATTCAATTATTAATCAAGTATTCTACTAATATTGCTGATGTTCTATTAAATAATTAAGGTTTTTAAAAAGCCTGTAGAATAAGAAGTAGACTTTGCTGAAGAATAACAAGCATGAGTTGCATTCCCGAAATTGTTAAATATGTTAATGGTATGCTTTTCAAAGGTCACGATGAGACAGAAAATGCATGTAAAGAGTTTCCATCTGGCTGCTTCGTACTGTAAGCGTAGAATTAATTAGGAGAATTCAAAATGTGCAGCACCACTCAAACTGCTCAAGCCATTTTACCATTGCAGGTGTTTCTGAACATGTTTCCTACATGTTTATGTGTTTTGTAATCGAATAATCAAGCTTAATTCAGTAGACGGCTCTGCTGGTTCGTACAGCAGGCAGCAGTACGGGCTCTGAATGTTAAAATTGCTTCATATATCTGTGGAGAACAGCCGGTTATCTCCAGGGGTTCCAGGTTGAGTACATTTGTGTGGCTGGCAGTGTTTCCAAATAGATGACAAGACAACATCATATAATGAATCAAAAAGATTTGAAAAGTATTGATTTCCCCCCCCCCCCTTGTGTGCGGCTTTCAGAGGCACTTGTGTTAGTCCATGAGACACACACACACACACACACGCACACACACAAACACACACACACACATACACAAACTGTTCAATAGTCCCATGTTCTATTTATGTCGCCTGAGATTTAGAAAAATGGCACGGACTGGAATCTCTTTAAAGCTGTAATATGAACAAAAAACTTGGACCTGGTCATGGACATCTGCCTCCCATTAATGTTGTGAGGGAATAAGGGAGTAGCAAAATATGCTTGAGGGAGAATGTATTTAGTGGAGGCCTACACGCCTGCTGCTGCTAATATCTCAGAAACCTCCGATTCATTTGGAGTGTGCAGAGCCTTTGGACCGCAGTGAAAGAGTGGACGGTCGAGGCCAGCGCTGATTTGATCTGTACCCAGACACGGACGCACTAGTGCAGTAGAAAAAACATACTTCCATCAAATCGGAACATGGCATGCTACTTTAAAAGATCTTGTTTATTGAGCAGGAATTGTACTGTGATCGCTAATTAAGTCATTAGCAATCACTAATGACCCCCCAACTAACAAGCCCCCCTTTTCAGAGGGCTGTCGAGACTTTATAAGTAATTTTATATCATCCATATGATAGTAGTAATAAAATCCATGATCTGCTCCAATGAGAGCAAGCATTAATAAATAGCAGTGCTTTCTTAGATGTAGAAAGAAACCAGTATGAAATAATGTAGTTCATCACATTGTACTCTGCAAAATAATGTGAATAATCTCAATGTATTAGTTTTACTGCCTGGTAAAGAGGGTAAACTTTCAACTGATTTCAACTGATGAGTAGAAGGGGAGATATTTATAATGGTCTTGACAATGGATATTTAAAATTATATTTATCTTTCTTACTGTCAAATCCAGTTGTGTTAAGGCAATGGCAGATTTTGTCCCACTACCGCTTATGATAGCACATCATAGAAGCCAAATGCCGTCTACATAAATCTTTCATTATAGCTGACTTCGACCTTCATGAACATTTATAATGGCTTAATCCATTAAGGATGTGTTTCCATAAGATTTTCCGAGGACAGAGTTTTAAAGTTAGACAGGGTTTATGACACATGGATGAGGCCTTTATAAATAGCTATGTAGGATTAGGTCAGTTGTGTCGTGGAGCCTAAAGAAGACAGGCCTACACTGTCCTATGTATGGACCATTTAATGCTTTCACAGTATAATCAGTGTAATTTGCACCAGGTCGAATTTAACCTTTCAGTCCACATCACATTTGGAGGATATATATTTTTATGATCTGACAGTATTATTTTTACAATCTTGTTTTGGGTAGAGGAAACATTAACATGCATTTACAGAGTATTTATATGTATCCCTTACGATTTTTCTATAGATTTACCATTTCTTGACATTCAAACAAGCAGGAAAAAGTTGGAAAAGCAGACTTGAATTTGTTTATATACAATGTAAATGAAATGTGAATTTTTATATTTTAACCAAGTCAAAGTAACAAGGGTTAAAGGAACTGTCACCCTGAACGTTTCTAGTGGATCATTCCTGCGGAGGACGGCCCAACACTCCTGTGAATCCGATGCTGGTCTGTTCTCCTGCTGTGTCCTGCCCCACTGCCTTTCCCACATCTATTCTTAGCCCCTCTCGCGTACAATCTGCATTATAAATCTGTCAAAAAACAAGACTGGGGTTTCTTTTTTTTTAAGGATAGTAAACAAGGTGCCTGTGTATGATTGTTATTCCTATCGTCTCTCGCCCCATCCCCTCCCTCAGTCCTTTCTCTTCCTCTTCTTTTTTTTAAGCTCAGCTCAGGAAAGTAGGGCCCACTACTTTACACACCGAGCAGGTGCACCACTCTGCTGCACATGGCTTCGTCGAGGCGTGTGTGGCGATGGAATTACAAGCGTGTCTTTAGTCTAAATATGCTGACAAATAACCCGCTTTACGCTTTTGCGCATCCGGCCCGTTTACTTGTTGAATAATGAACGTCCTCGAATGCTCGGCGTTCATGGCCCCCCCCTTCTCCATGAATAACGGATAACACATGCGGCAATTTGCCATATTGTAGGCTGAGAGTCCTGTCTGCTTTCCTTTGGTGGCTTGAAAAAGAAAAGGGGAAAAAAATCCACACCGTTCAGTCCCTGTGAGACCCTCTAGTCCTAGCCAGCTGACATAAATGAAACGTGAAGGGGAAATAATCACAGATCACAATATTTTAGCCGTGCTGCAGATGCATCCTCGGATGTGGAGTCACGGGAACATCCTTCAGTCGCGTCCGATCTGCCATCAGCATTCACTTCTACATTTATCCTGTTGCTGCACTGCTGTGCAAATCAGGCCATGGCTAAAGGGCGACTGTAGCTGCAGGGAAAAGTCTCAGCCTCGCGACCCTGGACATCAAGTGCCCTCGCAGCCCAGGTGGTGCTTGAAGTAAAAGTCTGGTGAGGAATCAAATTTGCACAGTTTCACCCTTAACGTGAATCCAGTCGACCAGCAAAGACAGGTCTGGGGTCTGGAAAGTCCTTCCTTATACACAAGACTACAACACTAACAAGCACTGTGAACCTGCCTAAATCATCACATCCTTGCCTCAAAGAGAAATATTTGATGGGTGAAGTAACATTCACATGGCCTAGATAATAACAGCAGTCGCAGATCTTGAAGCTCAAATTTTGTCCATTATTTTGTCATTAAAAAAGAAATACATTATACAGATTAAGAGTGAATGCGCAGGTGCCATCCCACTTACTAGCAAAATAAGGAGCAGGGAAATACTCTAACTGAGCTGTAACATATAACACACTGGTCAAATCAGAAGCCACTTAAGCAAGTTTACTTTATTTGGGTCTTCTGGTTTCGAGACCTGGAAATTGTGTCTGGTCAGGTTCTAGAATTGTCTGGGATATTGAGCCGCCTAAACATTGGTCATGTCATGGGCATCTCTGAACTATAAGTCCAGAACAGACATCTGGTGCACAGCCGTCGACCCGAGATGTGATAAAGAAAGTCTGCGCCAAGGTGTTTCACAACCCCAATTCTGGTCACCCTAGTGTTTATTATTGTTCTCTTCCTACAATACCTGGCATGCATTATGCAGAAATATCCTCCGGCAATCCCAAAATCAATAAACATATTTGAAAATCACAGCCAGTGATGTAGAGGACAATAAATGCAGAGATTGGGTTCCTAGTAACATTAACCTTCTAGTTCCCTTCCGCATTTGCTAGCTAGGAAGATAATCAAGCACCTTTCAAAATTCCTCCCCAAAACATTTGTAGTTTCTTCCATCTCAAAAAGCAGCATCAGAAGGGCATTTTCTAGTTTTTTGTCTGGGAAAATCTCACTCTAGATCTTACTGTGGCACCAAAGTAGCCAATGCTAGCAGGACTGGCTGGAATGTCCCTTCAAATTAGTTAGGTACAAAAGTCTCGTAGCTTCAGTGTAGAAATAAGGAATGAAATTCCAGATAAGAAACATGTCTTGGCTGATAGACTAGATTTAGGGTAAGGATTTTTTTTTTCCCATCAGACCTTTTTTATTCTCTTTTCATTCCGAACCTAAATGGTCTGCGAAATCCTTTCATTGAAATGATCCTCTTCTATGCTGCAGAAGGTCAGATGGTGATCGTACTATCCTCTCATGGTCATGTACATGAACAAGAATATAAAATGTTCTGAAAACATAATAGATCTTTTGAACGTGGGGAGGGGAGAGTGTGCACCGTCGGTATTAATAGAGGTTTACAATAGTATTAGATTTTAGATTTGATTTTGACTTCGCCTCATGCCAGCACTGACCCCTTCAATTAGGATTAATGCGCCTCCTACTGTGGGCAAAACGACAGTGAAAATAATAGCCATCACTCGGGATTGATGGCTGCACGCTGCTGTTTGGAGCCAGCGCAGTTCGTGGAGGACCAGCAGGTGTGGTGTGATGGTTGGCACTGGCTTCGCCGCACCTATCAGAGAGCCACGCTACCATGTGCTCTGGAGCACCTTGAAGCGGATTATTGACGTGTTTGGAAACAGGAGGCCTCAGCATGCTCCAGAGAGAACCAGCTGGATTAGCCTTGCCAGGACCGAGGCGAGTTTTGGCGCAGGCACACGCCAGCCTCAGACTGGCACCGGCACAGAGCCACTTATAGGTCCTGTGTTAACACGGAGAGTGCGCTGTATCGAGGGGGAGAGTTTAGGAGCATCTGGAGGAGCTACTGGCCATGGTGTTTTAGGACAGGGATGTCAGTCACAAATTTAAGCCAGCTTGTGTTGGATAGGGATAAGAAATAATCCTTATCACTGAGCGTTAAGCATCACTGCTTATGTTGAACATGTATAGCTTGTATTGAACATGTCCACTTTCTCCCTGCGTGCCATTAGAACTTTGCTGGTAGATGAAAATGCTAAAAAGCTCAAATGCAAAGACTTTTTTTTGCCTCTCTCTGTTTTGAAGCGTACATGTAATTTTTTTCCCCCATTCAGTTACGTAAGCAAATCACATTTCACAGATAATAAGAGAGTGCATGGACATACTTTGCTGTGAATTTGAGACAAACGCATGCAGATTAAACAGCTCCGAAATGTTAATGCAGGGCAGTTCGAGCCGGCGCGCCAATTGCAGCGTATTAGACAATGGCAGTCCATAAACTAGCGTCTCACCTCCCTGGTGAAATCTAAAGTGCATCTCCAAATAGTGTGAAAGCCCTGCCAGTCTCCTGCAAATTAGCTTAGTGAATGCATGCACGGCATTGGCGCGAACCTTTCTGGAGGCACTCTGCTTATCAGAGCGGTGGACGTGGCTTGCATGATTAGTTAGGCTAACAAAGACGGCTTCGGCGTGGCCATTTCTACAATTTCACTGTTACTCTCTGAAGAAAGCGTAAAGGCTAAGCTAAACCAGGGGCTACGCATGAAAATCACGGGCAAGAGAGGGAACGAGGGAAAAGCAACAGCCTTTCCAGGAGGATTTAGTCATTTAAAACAAATTGGTTTGGAAAGTATCAAACAGGGATTTGCCGTGTTTGAGCTAAGCTGAAATTAAGTCTCTGGGGGTCACGTTCTTTCCGCAACTCGTCGCCCCCTGTCTGCGGAAGGACTTCACTGCTCCTGGTCCCTGGTGTCCCCATTACGGAGCGGAAGGGCATTCTGGGGGAGTAAATTGGCTGGTGGGCTTTGGGTGGGCTTAAGCCACTGTGCTGGCAATGGCACACCGCGTCGGCAGCTCGTTTGGGCGAGAGAGAGTGAGCGGCCAACTCCCAGATCTGGAGTCCAGGAAGCCCAGCGAGGAGCGAATGTGCAGCTGTCTGCCCGTAGGAGGCCGGGGATTCTGGACCCCTTGTCATTACTGAGATGGAGAGAAAGCAGAAGCAGAATGTTGAGAAGTGTGGCACAGCTAAAGACTCCACCATTACCCTTTGGGAAAGTTTATGCAGTGCCTCAATTCAGCTATCATTACACAGGTGCAGCATAATAAAATGCCTGCTTACTTTTAGCGCTGCAACATCACGGGTATAAAAAAAACTATACAAAAAGCAATTAGCACATTTTTTAAATGACACATTTTGGTGCCTATATAACCTCAATAAATGGCAATGCATGTTATTACATTTATTACAATAATACAATGTTTAAAAAAACAAAGATACATTTCATAGTTTAAATACAAATCATGGAATTATCTTTGGCATATTGAGTGGAATAAATGTAATATAGCTCTTTAGCCATTCAGGACCACCAGTATATTGATCACCACCTGACTATCTGGAATGATCTGCATCTGTTTCTTCACTTGTTCAGGACTTCCGTGAGATGGCTTTGTTATGTTTAGGTTCATATGTGGGTCACCGTGCGACTTAACCAACAAAAAGCCTTCATCTGAAACTGGTCAGGTTCAGAGAATGGACTGAAAATGAGAGCCTTTGAAAGTCTGTTCTTTGTTATTAATATATTTCTCCCAGATGCTTGTTTACCTCAGGATTTGTTTGTGGGTGGTTGAATTGCTGCAGTTTTCTGTTCTATCTCAGTATCTATAGAATAAAAGGATACACACAAAAAAAGAAATTCATGCCCACACAATAACATGCCCCTAAATGTACAGGGCCCTTGAGAACATGAATGCTTAATTAATAAATATTCCCTAATTTATTTTTAGGAGTAGCCTTAAATAGCTCATACGCAGCTCATTACATGTTATGCTCATAAAATTGACACATTCAATCATTAAATTAGAAAACACATGGGCAATACAATTTTTCAAAATGTTAGAATGTTATATACTTAAATTAGAATGATAAATTTTAGACTGTTAATATCAATCAATAATAAAAAGACCCTGACACAGCGGATGATGCCCATGCTCAGGTATAGACTGATATTTATATATGACTGATAAGTATATGACAATGAGAAACACAGATAAGGCTGTTTAGACCTGTTTCAGTATTGCTTGGTTGCTGGGCTTCTTTTCATGATATCCATTGTAATGCCTCGATTAGCATAGCCGCTACAGAAAACGGGAACTATAAAACCCTGCACTCAGGGGCGTAGCACACGGGGTGGGGGTGGGGGGGTGGGTGGGGTCGATTTAACACCCCCACTTTTGCAAAAATGTGATTCCATCCCCCCACTTTTGACAGATTATATTGCATTAAATTGATTAAATTGTATTTATAATTTGGCATCCCTATCTCAGTACCCCCCCACTTCTGGAACGCTTGATACGCCCCTGCCACCACTGCATTTTGGCAGAGTTTATGCAGAAGCTCCTCTGTTCAAGATTTTCCTAGTATCACCTGGTGGCTTGGCTGGCCTTCGCTTCACTTGAGGTGAAATAAATGCTAGGATTAGCGCGGCAGATCCAGAAGAGGAAGAAGAGAAAAACACCTCATGTGAGCTGTTGATTAGCTTCAGAGAGGGTGAGAGAGAGAGAGGGAGAGAGAGTGGGGAGAGAAAGCACATCTTGATTATGCCACTTCTTAATTCAGGTCTTGCTCAGGCATTTAAAGAATTAACGGCAATTTATCTCATAGTGGGCGAATTAAAGGAAATTAAAAGACTAAACCCCCCAAAAAACCTTCTCGGAAGGGATGTTGAAATGGGAAATGGGCAAATAAGGCTGGGTGCATGAGAGGCATTTAAAACAACGCCGGGTAAACAGCTGAGCCAGGGCTTTTTACAAGAAGCGGTGGCTGAATTATGGTGCGCTGGCTGTCACTCAGCTCTACCTCAACTCACGCATGTGTGTTTTACCATAAATTGTCAGCATATGTTAATGGCTTGATTTGGGGAACTCATAGCGAAATATGCCTCTGTCTATAAGCATTAGGATGTATGATGCTGCTAGTAAGGGGCACACTGCGAGGTCTCAGCTCCATGGAGGGTTTTCAGTTTTAAGCTTTAGATAAGGCCCGCTGTTTCCTGTGGTTTTTGTTTTTCTTTCCTTTTGTATTTTTTCCCCCCTCTCTCTCTCTCTTTCTCTCTCTCTCTTTCCTCTTTTCTCCCTAGCCCAGCGCTTTTTGCATGCATTGTTAAATAGGACTGATGGAAGCACCCTGGTCATTATTCACCGCGTCGCCTGGTTAATTTGTGTGCTCTTACAAGTACAAAGATGTCAGGCCGAAGCAGTGCGCGCTTACCTTGCCTTCCCCCGGGACCATTAATCCTTTAGCTGGTGTCGTCGTCTCTGCCAAGCCTCACCTGCCTCCCACCGCTGCCAGGAAACTGCTGTTTGGAGTGTTTTTTTTCCTACCTCGCCTCACTCTGCTATATTTATTCTGTGTTCCAGTCAGCTTTCATCAGCAGAGGAATAGGATAGGCAGGACAGAGGCAAGCCGGCCGCATCACGGCTCAGCTCTGCTCCAACAGGTCCAGCCGCTCACACTGAAGGAAAGTTTCTAACTGTCAGATTTGGACAGTTCTATAAGGAAACCAAATCACATTAATATAGTCATGAAGACTCATCTCACAATTAATCATACTGGCTACATTTAAAGGAATAGTTCTGACAAAATGGAGACTTATCTCCCCTTCTCTGCAAAGCCCATATTATCACATTTGCCTTTAAACCATGTCAAGTTTTTAAATAGGCCATCTTTTATTTCGTCCTATATTGTCTATATTCTATTGACAGCGATATCTCATAAATCGATATTTAAGGTAGTGACACTGGGATATTATTGTTGGTTTATATCAGACATTGCAGGTATAAATGAGCTATAAAAGAAAAGCCATCACTCTCTCACAGAAAACAAGCATCAACACAGGGCTTAACCTCTGGTATCCATGTTTTACTTGCTGTGATAAATGGCTTGAAGGTGTTTTAGATTTCTATGGACCAATGACCAGCAGCTCCGCCAAACAATTTATGATAAAAATATGAACTAACTGATTTACCTCTAGCCCAAGATAGATTCAGACAGCCTGTCCATGACTCTGTATCAAATGCACTCTTAAATGAATTTAAATGCACCCTAGGTTTGTTCTCCATTTGGGCTTGTTTCTAAATAGCCTGCAATGTTCAGCTCTGCCTCCTGAAATCCGGAGGTTAGTACTTGTATGGGGAAGTAGGAAGGTGAACAGCTCAAAGATACTTATTCCACTGCTTATTTTTATTTTTTCTTGGCACATCACTGTTTCACACTGTCCTTCCGTGGTGGTTCATCATGTTCTGTTCAAAATATGATAAAAATTACTGCTGTGAATTTGCTAACTATTCAAATTTCACCCGTAACTGCTAGAAGGCCAATTTCATTGCTGTTATTTTATTGTTGTGGCTCACATGAAGCTCTCAAATGTGGTGCTGAATGTCCCAATATGTGGTATTAATTATTAGTTATTGATAGGTTAACTCTCCTGTTCAGTATTATGATGAACAATCTAATATTACAAGAGACATTACCTAAAAAAAATTACAATTGGTTAATTATTTCAGTTTTTTTCATCATTGTAAAAACACAATGTAATCCTCAGTCTAGAAGAGCACATGGTGCCCGCCTACAAAACACTTTCCTAATCCCTGACTAGTTTGGTAATTGGGATGTTTCTGGGAATTATGGATGTTTTATTCATTGTATCTTCAATAAATGGACTTATCAGGCAGGATTGTAACTCAAAGTCCTCAAGAAAGTTGAACAATGTTGTTATGTCACTTCCACCACAATGCTACCTTTGCATGGTTCCAGGTGTGTGTAGCCCAGGTGTGCGGTGGCTGCAGTTTTTGTTGTGACTGGTGGAGATTTTGGCCCCAGCCTGTTGATAAGTTGCAATGCGCGCATGATGGGGAGTGGAGGAGGGGGGGGTTAGTGAGAACAAGGGTGTGAGATAAATGTGATTGGTTTGCCGGTCGACCACAGCCTCTCCCATCTGTCTCAGAGTCTGCCATCCCATCTCGCAGGCGGCGGGAGGTAATTGGGTTCATTGTTCTCACCGCAGGATCTCCTGGATTGAAAGCTTCATTATCTGGATAACCATGAATGTAAATGAGCCCTACGTATGCAGCCTGTATAATGGGGAAAAAATAGATCATTGCCCACAAACATAACCCAGTCCCCCTTCAACACACACTCAAATGCACCTTTCAACCATACACACTTACAACTCTCCTTCAAGCTTCTTAAACACTCATTCTAACCCTTTCATGCTTATCTCTGGTGGGTCTGTTTCAGTCTTTTTGACATCTGGTACCACCAGAATCCTATAAACTTGACTCGAGAATACTCTCACCCACACTGAACCAGTATAATCTGAATATTGACCTTATTACATCGATTTGTCTTAAAAAAAAGACAATTATGAATGAGCAAACAGTCAAACCCAACAAGTAGATTCGTCTGCTTTAAATGAGACACCTGAGCTTGACTGTGTTTTAAAAGTTTTGACAGTTCTGAGCGCCACAGCGGGAATCCAAAGAAAACTCAGTTTATTTATTTATTTATTTCATCTGGTACAAAGAAAAACGACCTCAAACTAATGAGTAGATCTAAATGGTAAACACACCGTAGCCTCATGGCCATTCTACTGGCAAAATGGAAATGATCTTTGCAGTTTTCAAGCAAAATATTCAAATATTCAAATGTTTCACCATTAACAAGATGCTGTGAAGCCAATTCACACCTCTCCTTAAAGATGGATGTACTGAGATAAAATGGACAGAACCATTACTTGTTTTTGTCAAGAGACAAAAAATTGCTTAAGAAATTAAAAGGATTGTCTAGACACTGTGAAATGTACTTTTAAAAATATGTTAATTATGTGGTCGCAGTCCATGCTGTTTGCCAATTTTGAGAAGAATTTCAATACTGTCAATTGATTGTGCATTCTGAGTAGCGTCTTCCTATGTCACAGGTGAATAAATAATATGAATATTTAAAAAATGTGGTCATACAATGCTTCTCAACCAGTCAAAATTAGCTGTGATATAATTCGAATTCATAGTTGATTTTTAGTTGATAATGTTTTTTTTTAAAATATAGTTCGTAAATAAGATTTATCTTACAGTAGGTCTGTACACTGGTTGGGAATGACAATTCTATCAGATTTTTGTGGTATATGTACTCTTCAACAACTGGGAAAAGCTGAGCTTGTGTTCCTAGTACATAAGATATGCTTCCTTCACACCGCTGAGGCTCACTTTCCAGGACAATCTCTGAGTGTGCTCACACTCAGCTGTTTTGTGAATGTAAACCAGATACCTAAAAGCCATTTTGTGTTGCAGAGCAGGTTCAGTAAGAGCGCAGTGTTCCAGGGCTCGCGTTTGTTCCAGCTGCAGCAATGCATAAGACATGAAATGCTAGAAATGCAGAGGTAGACAGGAACAGGTGATTTCTGCTTAATTACCTGCACTTTACTTGAACTGTTCTGTTTTCGGTGCTTTGACATTTTCCCCACTTGTTAATTCTGAGGGAAACTTTTACTTCACCAGACCTACATTTGATCCAGCACATAGTAAAGCACAGCGAATGGTTGCATGGTGTTGCATGCTGATGTTGTGAGTAAATGAATAAAAGAGCGAGTGGATGGATGTATGGATGGATGTATGGATGGATGTATGGATGCATGATTTGGTTTGGGAGTTGTGAAAAAAAAAGTGGTACTGTAGAAAATTTATTTCACTTTTAACTAGCCTAGTTAGTTGGAAATGATTGGGCTTTTTGAGCATTTTGGCTATTTGCTATTTGAGTGTCTGTCTTTATGAAGCTTAGAGTAGAAAGATTAGGGTGCAACATTTGTCCATTGCACTCAGCTCACAAAAATATCAATCTGCACCTGACTATTCGGTTGATTACATGATTACTCTTTGTGTTCCAGGCATATACACATGATTTTCCAAATACTCCATTTGCTGTCAATCAGCAAAGACACACCCCTTTCCCTCTAGAAATGTAGTCAAAGGGAACTCCAGACACAAGCCCAGGAAGGGAATTCATGTAAACAGGGGGGTGGTAGATCTGAGACATATGGAATCAAGGTTTGAGCAAGTTCAGGCACATTTTGGTGGTGTAGGTTTACAGAAATTATTTGGGCTATTTGGAGATTGTGTTTGTTAGCAAAATTAGCTCCATAGCTGTATTACATAAAGAACTACATTTTGTGTATTGACCACATTTGAGGTAAGAACAAAATGAGTTAACCTGAACTACAATATCACATGCCTGATAACTTATCTAAAATATAATCATGTAATTATCTGTTTATTTATTTTATTCAAAGACACTCGCCTTGATCAAATGGACAGTTTAACTAAGATGAGTTTGGATATCAGTACATTGAAAATAGAGGCAGCCGTCTCACAGTAGTTTTTTTTTTCTGCCACTGGGGAAAGGCAGTCGATATCTTACCAGTATGTAAGGACATCGTCCACATTATCTGGTCTTGCTTGTGGATTTCCCTTACTGATGCATTCTGATGTGGCCAACAAACAACTCTGGATGGGTGGGGAGGCGGGGAGGACAACAATATGCCTCCTGCGCATTGCATTATTCATGCAAAGCCAACACACACTTGAGAGCATGCACAAACATTGTAATTATGTACCGCCCGGCTGGTGGGGAAATGTCTGGAGATGCCTCTTGACAAGCAGGTCACTGCTGATCAGCCAGCTTCAGCAGGCCATTCTGGAGAGGCTAAACGCTTAAAGAAGGGAGTCTTTCTCTCCCACTCTCCCTCTCCCTCTCTCTCTCTCTCTTTCTCTCTCTCTCTCGCTCAAGTAAATAAACATGAGTACACACTGGACCGCGCCTCTCACAGATCCTCCAGCAAATCCATCAATTAGCTGCAGATGTGATCTGCATAGGAGATCATGGCAATTTAAGCATGTTGAGGGAAAAGGGTCTAATCCGGTCTCAGATGGGGCAGGCTGTGTTTTGATTTATTGTTTTCTCTGTGTTGGGGAGTGCGCCAGTGGAGGGGGTCTAAGATTATGGAGAAACACAATGGTGTGTTTTTTTTTTTTACTCTTTAAGTGACAAAAGTGCGCCATACTAACAGCCTGACTGGCAAACAACACAACACCACAATTACAGCTAATACGTTTAAATGTCATGGACAGCGGGTAGAAATGAACCCTTTGGCAAAAGCTTGCACCTTTGCATCATAAAATTAAATGAATGTGTATTAGGTAGAGCTGTAGTAAAGACCACTTTTGTTGAGTCTTAGAAATTTCCAAGACATGGACTGGTCAAGTCCAAGTCAAGACTTGCTTTCTTAAGGACATTTCTACTTCACCAGACCTACATTTGATTCAGCATATAGTAAAGCACAGCAAATGGAGAATTTAGGTTGCATGGTGTTGCATATTAATGTTGCGCAACGAGTGAATAAATGAATGAGCGAATTAATGGATGTATAGATGTATGGATATGGATTGAAAACCCAGCAAGATTTGGTTTGGGAGAACAGAAATGCATCCATTGGATAAACAGATTCAATTTCACTTGTTATATTGCATAAAAGTATGTGATAGTGTAGGACAATTATTTCACTTTACTGGCCTAGTTAGTTGGAAATGATTTGGCTTTTTGAGCATTTTGGCTATTTTACTTTTTGAGTGTCTTTTTAAATGGTAGAAAAAAAGTAGAAAAATGAGGGTGCAACATTTGTCCATTGCATTCAGCTCGCATAAATATCAATCTGCACCTGACTGTTCGGTTGATTACATGATTACTCTTTGTGTTTCAGGCATATACCCAGGATTTTCCAAATACTCCACAGAAAACCTGTGAACTTAACTACTACAGGCCTGGTTTTAGACGTGTAAAAAACAGCACATTTCCTGTGAAAAATACAGCCTATTGTCCATCTTATTTGAATGGATGCTGCAATGTGTCAGTAGAATTTCATTGTTTTTATGTAGGAACAAAACACAAAACATTGTTTTAGCAGAAAATGAGGCTGCACTTTTATGTGTCCCAGAGGAAGCATGTGTTTCATTTCACCTTCCCAGTGTGGGTAGCATCAAGTTCTAGTGGGAGACCTAACTAATGGCTGCAATTGGGCATGACTGGATTAGGGGACAAAAAGACCATAATAAGAAGAAGAAGATGAAGAATGAATGAAGTTTTCCTTTATAATGTGCTGACCCTATAAACAATTAAAGTAAAGCAAAGCTACCTGCGGAGATAAATACACTAAGACAAAGAGAACAGGTAATCCCATACACAGAGGGGCTGCATTGGAAACTGCATGAGGTGAGCAGTATGGAAAGTGCTTATTGCCATTGGGAGACTATATCTGATCATTTGCAGCAGTTTTCTTCTGCAGGCCCTAGCATCGGTCAAAGTTGTACTCTCGTGAAGGACAGCGTGTTTGTGGAGAGCCGGCCAGAGCGGCCAACTCCCCTCCTCGCTTAAGGAGCGAGTCAATCACGCCGGCTTTCTCTCCCCTCAATCACACAGTGACCTCACTGCCAGGCTGACAGTTGTGTGCCCCTGAAAAACTACAGATGAGTTTTATCTAAAGCTCAGCCTTGCTGGACACTTTCACACTGTCAGAACTGGGGCAAAGTAATACAAATTAAAAACACCGGACCGCCGATATTTCAGCAACTCCCAAACGTTTTCTTACCTTGAGGGCACTTTTGCGGATGGGAAAGAAAGTGTGTTGCCAGGGCTGGACCTGAATTAAAAATATATAAATGAAAAAAAAAAAAGAAGAAGAAGAAAAAGCCACCATAATGCAGGCCTAGCAGAAATGTAGCCTGTTTTACTTCCATTACAGCCCACATATAATGTTATCCTCTGATAACACTCCCTAATGGACTTGCTCTCAGTCCGTGCTGCTCTCTGGAGGTAATAACCTTTGAGAAATGTCGAAAAATTGTTGATGTGAACAAAAAAAAGAGGCAATAAACTAAATAAAAAGGATAATGGGTGTTTGCGTAGTGCGGCGTTTGTGAACTCTAATGGTGCTGACTGATAACCTCAAGCCGTTCTGACATATTAGCTATAAAACAGGCTCTTTCTTTTTCTGTTTGCACGGAGGCGATCTGCAAAGTCTGCGCCTTGGCTTTTTGTTGACTTAAGTGAATAGTGTGTATAAAAATGGATGAATTTGGTCAGGCTGGATGGCTAATGTCATGACTCCAGGTTGGCAGATGGCAAGAACAGTTAGGGAGCTCATTAGACCAACCAAGCAGGCAGTGCATCGTTGCAAAACCTTTCATTAAAGTTCCATGGCTGGAATAGTGTGCTACCCCAGGATTGGTCAAAGTCAAGAGGGGAGAAACAAGTGTTAGTCTGGTGATTTGTATTTTTTTTTGCATTTTTTATTTGCTTGCGCAACAAGATGAGAGAAATAATAGGTGATGAGGCTGTGTCGTCTGGCTAGATATGAGTGCCCACACTGAGCATAGCAAAGCAGATTGAAAAGGTCTGGGGAGCATTTTGAGTCATTTTGCTTTGTAATTAACTGAAATTTGTTCAGCACTAATGCGCTGTGGTGTGGGGGAATGTGAAATAAATACATTTCCTTTAAAGGGCATGCTTATCGATGAGCTCTGCATGTGTGCACATGTGTGTGTGTGTGCGGGCAAGTGTCTGTGTATTTGTGTGTGCTCCCCTGCCTGTGGCTGGAATTAGTTTCACCTTCATTCTGGCATTTATTTTATTTGTATCTTTAATGACATGAAAGTTAAATACACCACATTTGAGCAAAAAGCCTTAATACTGCAGCCTCAAGTCAGTATGAATACATTATATTTTTTTCTTTTCTTTTTTCAAAATATTAAGCAATTTGTATTTGAGGCAGGGGTAAGAAATTTCTTTCCCATCAAGCACCATTCCTGTTTTGTTTTTATAACGCACGCTAAATTATTGAACACATACGTATCGCTAAATACTCTAATGCTCCTAAGCGAGGCATCTGATGTCAAATGGTGATGATGATGCTGGTTTTCCAGGTTTGGTTCTGTCACTTTTTAGTGGATTTGTGTCCTTGTTATAGTCAGTTTTGAATATAAGTGCTCACAATGTTGGGTTTTCCCTAACAGAGAAACTGCATGTCTCCCCGGTGTGGGGAAATCCTCAGGACGTAGTTTGTGGAACTGGAGCAGATTGAGGCTGTATGTAGCTTTGGGCTTGTCATTGCTTTGCAGCTCAGTGGTTCGTGTTGTAGGTTGTCAGGCACGTCCGCTGGTTCCACATTAAGCAGAATCAAAAATATTCTCTTCTTTTGAATACTTTTAATATCCTGAAACCCTCTCGCCAACCCCCAAAAGATGTTTTGCAGACTCACTTCAGAACAATTTTGCTTTGTTCGTTGATGCAGCTCCACAGAGGCATTGGGGCACTCCGTCATTCCTACTGAATGAGGTTAGCTATTAGCTCACTTACAACAAAACCTGCCCACATAACAGACCCCGTTTCACTGAACGAGGACTTGGGAAAGCTGCTTGGTGGGCCCAAGCTCCCACACAAACTCGTCAACTTTGTCCAAGCGGCTTTGTCCTTACAGCTTATCCATTTTAGTGTCATTTGATCTGTGCAGATGCTTGACATTGGCCTTTTTCATCACCAAGAACATGTCACCACAACCCAGGCACAAAAATTACTGTTTGTCCATTTCTTTTGGAGCATCAGTTTATCTTTTGTATCCTGTGTCCATGATGCATTCAGCCTGACCGTGACCTGGACAGGCAAACAGCCAGCAGTGACTACCTGGACACCTGACTCTACTATTTTATGTTTTATCTCTTTTATCAAAGGGAAAACAAAACAAGGATTGCAATCATATTTCTATGTTGTTTTTGTATTTCTGAACTGACTCATGGGCTGGAAACATGGCTGTTGGGATAATTATGAGATTTTTTTTGCTAACAAATTATATTCTAATCTTTCATTATATGTCCAAATGTTTTGTAGCTTTACATTGTATTTTAAAAGAGATCATGCAAGTTCCAGTCTGTAATGCCACTGCAGAGAATGCGCATCCTTTTTTTGTAAAGTGACGGGAAACACACAAGTAACTAGTCCAGCAATTAATTAAAAGAAAATCTATATTAATGTTTAAAAAGCATTCTTAACAAAAATGTTTCTCTTTGAGTGGGGAACCTTCAGGGCTTTTTAGGCCTTTAGAGAATGTTCTAATCATTTCTGGGTACTAAAAATTAAATTTCTGTCATTTTAATTTTATTAGAGTAGAATGATGGTTTCAGTTAATAACAATAGTGCTGAAGTCTGGAAAGAGCTTAATGCTAAACAGATTTTCCACCAGTATAATTAGGAAGTGACATGGAATCAACCAGGTTGGTTTACAAAGGGTGGAACCATGGAAAATGGGAAAATGTCGCTTAATACCGGTGGTCCTTAAAGTGGTCTTCAAGACAAAGGACACATTCACATTTAGCAAACACTTATATCCAAAACGACCTCCATTCCCTAACTAGAGGGGATAGATATTTATGGCTCAAACTGAAGGCAGTGTGTACCAAGATAGGTTCTTAACCATTTTTGTTCTGTTTGGGACAGAACGATCCAGGTTTTAATCCAGTCAAATATTCACTGATGGATTCTTTACTAAACAGCCCTTACGATTTTATGATTTAATGGGAATCACTGGTTTGGTTTATTTGTAAAAGATACTTTTGCATTTATTACAAAATTCATTTCTGTCACATCTGTAACATGTTCTCAGTTAACATGGACTGTAATTTAGACACAGCAACCCTGTACTTACAGGAGCTGAAAACATGCTGAATCACACAATGCTCTTATAACTAATAGCTAATGGGTATGTCCCTCAGCACCTGCTCATGCTCTTCTATTATAGGTGTGTTTTGAATTGAACAGTAATTGACTGTATGGTGCAGATGCAGCAGATTATGTCAAAAATCCCAGAGGAAAATGTTATTGCTCAGGTGTTGATTTTGGTTGCTCAGGAGACTTAACGCTAAAAATCCTTATGAGAAACAGTATTAGACAACAAAGAGGCATGAGATAATTCTGGCCCAGATAAAAATGATCATGTTTATTCAGGGCATCAAATGTGAGAAGGTGGTTTAAAGAAAAAAAAAAGTCCAGTTATTATAAGTTATTATAATTTGTTTGGACAGTTATTATAAGTTATAAGTTATTATTCAGTTTTTTTTTCTTCTCTCACTGCTCTCTGATGAGAAATGGTGGAGTGGTAGAGGTCTTTTGTTCAAGGAAACATGTATCAAAGTGGTAGGAAATGTTAGGAAAAGATCACTATCTATCTATGTATATGTCCATCGATCTATCCATCCATCCGTCCATCTGCCTAACTACCCACCCATTCACCCACCCACCCATTGACACCAATGATACAAAACTTAATGCCCACCAAAATGTTAACAGCAGATCCTGTGGTTCTGTAAACCCACCTGATCCAAAAGTCCTGAATTCTGCAAGATTAATTTGCCGTGGATTGGCTTTAGATGCTCAACTGGATTGAAGACTAGATAAATTGGAGGTCAACAACTTGAGGTCTTTCTCACAACCTCACAATTCACTAACAATGTGTTCAGTGTAATAAAGGGGTGGACCACAATGCTGTTCAAGTAGGTGGTAACTGATGTCTACATAAATGCCTGTACCCAGAGTGTTTCAACATCTCACTCCCTCCACTAGCTTGTCTTATTGTCTCAGTACATCCTGATGTCCAGCTAAAAGCCACACATGCACCCAGCCATTCATGTGATATAAAAGTAAATGGGACTCCACAGACAACCTTCTGTCTTTGTTCCAAAGTTCCATGCCCACAGTAGGCGCTTACAAAGGTTGACAGCAGCTAACATGGGTGCTCTCAGTGGTCTGAATTAGAGTTTGATGCACAGTTAGTTGACACAAATATTTTTTCTGTGATTTTTGCCACAGAGGACCATATTTGGTCAAAGCAGCCAGAACTGCCTTCAATGTCCTCCCGTACAGATGGAGTCTCGGGTGTTATACGCACTGTCACTTATCGCTAATCTTCTTTACATCCAGCATGCCAACATGTACCTACATACATACATATAT
>JBBMFX010000035.1:9805441-9818906 GCA_037832545.1 Rhabdalestes septentrionalis | reverse complement strand
TTTTTTGGCAACAGGCAACAGCACTGACAATAATGGTGCCAAAAGCTGGGGCCTTTTCCCCTCCCAACAACAAAGGTGCACCTTACGCTTCAACCTGGCAATCAGCTTAGGATCCAGTGGCACATGGATACACAGAGATATCTCAGAGATGTTCCTAATATCAAATGCGACTCTCCATGTTTCTTGGAACAATATCATGATTTCTTGATGAAAGAGGGAAATGTTAATTTGCTTTTAGGCACCCCGCTGTATATCTTTTAAAAGCCTCTCTTCTCTCAGCTCTTGTGTTTGATCTTGCCTTTTCCATAAGCAGCCATATTCGGATGCAGCATGTTTTTTTTTCCGGAGGGATGTGCATAAGCGGTGGCAGGGTGCTGAAAGATGCCTATTTCAGTTGGCGGCAATTGTGAGAGACGACGCATTAGATTCATATGACACCCAAATTACTTGAAAGCGCTTTGACATGCTGTAAGACCAGGTAGAAATGAGGAGAGTGTTTGTTTTGGTATTTTGGGGTGTGTGTGTTTGTGGGGGGGTGGAATCAGTGCGTGTGCCATTCTCTCTGACTGACCAATATCGCCCCCTGTTGATCACACTCATTGGCCATGCAGCACTCTCATATGACCAAACTCGATCTGCTTTTGTTTGTTTGAGGAGGTCAAAAGTGTTCATCACAAAGCTGCTTGAATTCCCATGGTGCTGCGTTGCCCAGTCTGACTCATATACTGACTCATAATATAATACAGCACATACCATGAAAATGATGGATACACATCCTCAAGTGCATTTTACTGAGAAGCACAATGATCTAGAAAGGGCAGAGTGACTGGCAAAAGAGACAGAATAAGAATCACCGTCCCAAGGTTATGTGAAATGAATCAGCCAGTCTGGCCGGTGAGGAGCTAATCATTGATAGCAGGGCGTAAGAGTGAGTAAGACAGTCAAGGAGAGCTGTATATGTGTTTCAGTTAATCTACTTATATTTCCAAATCAAACCTAGGCTAGAACTGTTGTGTAGACCAGTATGAATGAGTTGGTATACTGTAACCTGCAAGTCACAGCCTTCCTAGCACATAGCAATTAAATAACTATACTCATTATCATAAGTTCATGATCATTTCAAATAGGATTTTAAATATTTTAGTCTCCCGCCCCTGTGCAGTAAATATATCTGTATCTGTCTTTTCAGGGTATATATGTTTAGCCCCACCTACTCAGGCTAAAATAAAAGGGCATGCTTTTTTTTAACTAAGTGCAAAACAACACAGCCAATCAGAACAGATCTCATTTACTTGTACTATATTTAAATGCTCAGTAACAGTAATATCTTCATCTATTAAAGAGATAAAGAGAAGTTGTCCATGAAAAATGATTATAAATCCATATGAAAATATGACGATATATGTGATATACAATATTTCTACATGAAACTTAATCAGTTGAAATGCAAGAGAAATGTGGGCCCTTCAATAATGTCAGTGAAGAAATTCTAGGACTCTCCTAGTGGGTTTTTGGCGTATGCTTGCATATCATGTAGACGTCACCTCTAGTGAACACCTTCTACAGTTCAGCATGTTCAGCACTCCACTAAGCCTCCGAGCGGCTGGAGAGTGAAAGCAGGTCCAGACAATCAGCAAGGCTGGGGACCTTAATAACCAGGGTCTTCGCATGCAGCTTTCTCCATTTCTCCGTCTCTGCCTCTCTATAAATATCTCTCCAGCCGTCCCTAGCTTTTCTGTAGTGCCTGGGCCGGACTGCCTCAGAGGGGTCACATGTGATTCAGGCAGAGGTATGAGAGCCACACAGCGCGGCTGGCCGGATAATTGCTGTGTGATAAAGAGGTGATTGCCTGCTGGCACCAGGGGAAACTAATGCCATCAGCCTGGCAATAAAAAAACAGATGCCTGACACTAAAGAATGCCGTTGCTGGGGCAACTTCTTCCTGCAACCTCTCCCTACATTTTTTTTAACTACTTCTGGAGGAAGGAAAGGTTATGACCCTGATGATGAAGAGTCAGTTGGAGGTGGTTGGGGGGGGGGGGGGGGGGGGGGGGGGGGGGGGGGGGGGGGGGGGGGGGGGGGGGGGGGGGGGAGGAAAAGGTAGGGCCCTGGGGGGGAAAACGGAGTTGGAGGGGGTTCCCCCCCCCCCCCCCCCCCCTCATTTCCCAGGAAGCAGACAGTTGCTTTCTATTCGAGGAGCTCAGTAAAGTAGAAGAATTACTTTCTGGATGTGTGAGTGATATTCGGGTGAAAGCAGAGAAATTGCTGGGGAGATTCTGAATAGTCTTGTCAATGCAGTAAGTCGATGGACCTTTGTTTTCTCTCCCTACCTCCTCTTCCTTCCCTTTTCCTCTCCCGAGAACGAATCGATGTTGCTCACTTCCCCCCCGACATAATTACATGCTTGAGCCTCCAATTTGCTGTGTTTTAATTCCTAAAGAGCAGAACGGAACGCTGCGTTGTTATCTGAAGCAATCTGGTGGCTGCCATGAAAAGGGACATTAGCCAAGCTGCGCATGGTGAGAAATTAGAATCTAGAAGCCTTCAGCTTTGCTCTGTGCTCTGCCCAAGGCCTGTCCCTCCAGCTTTTAAAACGCATTAGCAAACTGGCACCCGGCTCGCTCCAGTCAGCTTAACTCTGCAAGTCCCATTCAGCTTGCAGGCCCGGGCCATAAGATGGGCACAATAGGTCCTGATTACTGTGACACTGAGGTTTTGAAGGCAGTGAGCGAGAGAGGAGAGTGTGAAAGAGAGAGAGAGAGAGGAGAGTGTGAAAGAGAGAGAGAGAGAGAGAGAGAGAGAGAGAGAGAGAGAGAGAGAGAGAGAGAGAGAGAGAGAGAGAGAGAGAAAGCAGAGAAAAGGCCATCTCATCATAGCCACAGCCTAAACTTGTTAAATGCACCCATTTGCCTTATGCTACACAAACTGTCATGGCCCTCAGATGCCCCTTTACCCACTGTATATTCTTCTTTCTCATGTCGTTAAGCTTTTGCTCAGCTCCCTCTTGTTCCCTTCTCCTCTCTTTACCTATAAAGCTCAATTCATCTTCCTCACCACAGAATGGATGATCCTCATTGGTCACGTTGATAGAATTATGCAAATGAGAGGAGGAGTTAATAGATAGCGTAGGCGAGTCAGGGGGAGCTTATGGATGAGGTGCCAGCGGCTGGCGTTTTGTGGTGGGACAGCCGCTTTCAGCCTACCTGACAGGGGCATTGAGGGAAAATAATTGGCTTTTTCCTATCCAGGGACTCCATGCAAATACAGTGTGGAGCACAGCGCCGCACACCTCGCGATATTTTGATTAGCATCCAGCTCGCAAGGAGGAGAGAATGCTGGATTATTGCCGCCTAAAATGGCAAGATGGGTATTTGTGTCAGTTGTTTCGCAACAGGGGACTAAACTAATAAGAGGACACAATGGGAGTCGTCCATTTGACCGCCCACACCTTTACATTTCCACCCAGATGGAGCTCATTATCAACCATTTGTCCGTTTTCTAGGCAGATGCAGTGATACTGGTCATGGCAACACCACATGTTCTCCTTGGTACCAAAACAAGATCCACCTCCACAGAACTCGTTAACCGCTTCACAACACTAATGAATAGATTTTGGAATGAAAGACATGTGTAGTATATCAGAAGACCTGCAAGGCTAGAACTACTGTTCTTGAATAGAGCTGCCATGTGCCATAATGCACCACCATTAAGAAACTATTACCTAGAAGCTGGAAATGGAAAGATGAATACAATTCACTTATTAGGCTGTGAGCTCTCAGGTCACTTAAGGACTACAAGAATATGCATGTCAATTCCTCCATTAGAAAGAGCAGGGCTGACATCTACTGAAATGTTTCTAAAGGGCCCATGACAGCACCCTGACTAGGAAGATGGACGCTTTCACTAAACATAGGTTGACACATTTTTCTCTCTTTTTCCGCTCCACTTTTTCCTCAACTCTGTCGAGCTCTACCCATCCATCACTCGCCCATATAGGCTGCCCCCTTCGACTAACTTCTCTCTCTCTCTTTGGCAGCTGATGCAGCAGCAGGCGGCCCTCATGGCTGCCAGTCATGGAGGATACCTGACGCCAAGTGTGGCCTTCCCCACCACCCAGATCCACCAGATGGGGGCGCTCAACATCAACAGCCTCCCACCCACACCCATGACCCCGGTGTCGGGTGAGTTTCATCAAACTCTGGGTGAGCAACTTCACTTATTTTTCTTTGTTGTGGGGGACATCCCTGTGGGTAAGCATGCGATAGCTGTGAGATTTACATCAGCCATCCACTTTAATAGAAAGACTTTTGTTCTTTCATGCTCTGGCAAAATGTGTAGGTCCTTCTTCATTAGTCCACTATATAGGTGACTGTAGCCCATCTGTTGTCATGCACAATTTGTCAACCACTCTCTACCCCATTTATTACGGGTCAGTAGCAGACTGCAAGACTTCTGTTGGGAGTGGTGGACCATTCCCAACACAGCAGTGACACAAAAATGGTATGGTAGAGTGTTGCACTGTTGTAAATGCATCTAGTGTAGAGGTTTTGCTGAGGTTTGAACACATCATTGTCACAGGTTAAGAGTCGTCCACCACCCACAACATCCTGCAGCTTTTTGTAGAGAAACTGTATATGAAGGCCTAGAAAGTTGAGATCAGATGAGCTACATCTAACTGCATGCTTAATAAATATCATAATATCTCTCTAAAGTCTCCCTAAATGTCAATAAATGTATATTCATTTAACCACAGAGAAGAAAAAAAATTTTTTTTTTCCCCAATGTGTCAAACAACACTTCAGGTGCAAACATTTGAGCAAAGTACAAAATAATAATACATAATTATTTGTAATACTTGATTGTACACAAATTTTCCTATATTCTAGACTTAAATGACTATGTACTCCCAAAATGGCAAAAATAGTATCTCCACCTAAAACAGGTAAACTGTATGGATTGACACCTATTTATGAGTGATGAACAAAATGATTAAATCATTTATTATTTAGTTGTTGTCAGTATGTTTCATATCTTTCTATATGTAATGCAAAACTATTATAGTAAATGTCTGCATTTATTTAAAAACAAAAGTACTATTTTGCTCCACAAAATTCTGACAAATTGCAGTGTACCACAGGAAATGTAGGGGGCACCATTTCTTCTAATGTTTTACTGCCAGTATTATCAAACTATATGTGTGTTTCATTTGGTTTGTTGTAGCATGAAACAATTTTATATACTGTGTTTGTGCATGAGTGACAATAAAATACAACATGACCTTGGACCCCTATAGCTCCTGTAGGTTTGCAGTAGTAGAGCTGGCATATAAATATCAGATACACCCAGAACCTGCTTATTATCCCTTTGTTGGGCTGTCATTGAAAATGTATGTTAGGTTCAGAAATAATGCAATATCTTGACCTTGACTTAAAGATCTTCAAGATCTGTGGAGTTGCGTCTGTTCTACACATCAAACACCCCCTAATGTGATGTAAAGGAGAGAGATCTGATGTGGACATTGCTGATTCGGCGATATTCTCGTTTCTATACTGTGCATAAATAAATACAAATTAACAAGATAACTTTTTGCAACATATCAGCATTAAGAGCGTGCCAATGTCGTAAAGAATGTTCAATGCTGTTAGTTCAAGTAAACTCAAGCTATTTTCAGTGGGCAGCAATATGACGGACCAAGTTTAATGCTTGGAGTTCAAACGAAGCTGAAGATTCATCGGTCTGAGGTTTGAATGCAACGTGACATCTTTTACAAGTCACCATTGGGAAACAGGCAAGTGGCCCAATTAAATATGACACGCAAGGCTGTTAGTCCCTTTCTCTCTCCTGAAGGCTGAACTCATCTATGTGTGACGTTGCATGTAGATATTGTCGTTCCGGCCTTAAGATGACATACCATCCTGGCACCACGATTAGTCATGAATCTTGCAATGGCACAGGCATCACTGGACATTTGCCTACAGAAAATAACAGTCCATCAGAAATGGTGATGCATGTTGCTGTAAAGATGCACCGCATTGCATGAAGTTTGTCACTGACCCAGCAAGCCAAGAGCTACAGTAGATTAAATAAAATATAGTTTCCCATCATTTGAATGTACTGATTTCAATTTAAAATGAAAGAAACTGGGCAGCCTAAAAATAGGGATCAACCTGGATCAAGGGGGCTGCTGGAGCCTATCTTAGAGGCCATGGGCCAAACGGCATTGATAATATTTGGTAATATGTGTCATACATTTGGTTTATTATTTCAGTGAACTCAAACATTACAACTGTTGCAAACATTTAGATTTAAAATGCAGCTACAGTGTAAGTGCTGTACACACTTCTTGTGTTGTGTGAATCCTTCTGGGTCAAATATTTAATGGCATTTTGGGTTTACAAAAGTTTACATTTCTGTAGTCAAACCAATTTCTATTTTTTTTTGCTGATTTTAACAAAGTGGAACGTCAATCAAATACAACATGCCATTAAAGTGTGTAGAATTGTGTTCTGCATAGAGAATGTGCACTTATTCTCAACACAACACCATATGAGCAGTAGCGTCCAGACCTATACACATGACAGGACTTTCTCATATGGTGGAGGTTCGTTAAACCTCTCACTCTTTATACTTGTAATTCTCATGTATAAAAATGGAACCAAATACTGGAATCACATTCTTCACTTGTAATAGTTCTCAGTGAAGTCACTCTCTTGCAGACTATAGAGACAACCAGGACTTGTTCATCAGATCATTGCTTGCCTTTGGTGATTTGTTAGGATGGGAAACTCCATGACTTAGAAATTAACTGCTCTAAAGAACACGTTTCATTTGTAAGACAGGATGATAGCTTAAAAAAATGTTTATTTCACCCTCATATTCAAGTCAGATCTTATACCCCTGTCAACAGCATCCGTTCCTTTTGTTTGCTCCAGTCTTACCCTTTTTGTTTTCTTTCTGAAACCCCAGCTTACTGTGTGTAAGACAAGTGTGGTCCTCTGTTAGAATTTTCTCCTTTTTGACTAGGATCAATGTCATATTAATGGGCTGCATGGCTGCCGGGGTGAATTGGCCTTTCTTGCGCTGACTTAATTGAAAGAGACTGGGGCTGCTGCGCTGTCCTGCTGCGGCCTGGAGAAGTGCTGAAATGTTCTCTACGCTCCTCTGTGTGCTCCACTCCACTGATTGCCTTCTATTATTTAACCTATTGGTATCTATTGCATTATTAATCCCGGGCCAATATTCCAAGGACTACAATAAATAAGATATTCCTTTTTTTTTTCATTCATTCATTTATTTTGCATCTTGCTGGCAGCACCTCTGATTTATTCAACACATCTGCTACACACAATCACACAAACACGAACACACAGTGGTCGTCGAATTTACTGTGGAGACTAACACAACACTGTAAACTCTGAATGTAGACGAATATGCCTGTGAATGCTGCTCAATCCCTGTCTGGGAGAGTTCAATGTGAAGTAGGAACACGTTCGCTCTGAAACTGGACCGTACGAATTGCTGGGAATTCTAAATGTAACCATTAATTTTGATCGGTTCTAAAGGGAAAAAACAGAGAATGCTGCTTATTCTGGACTATAAATGAAATATACCATGATGTAAGAAGGTTAAAGATCAGAGCAGTAGTATAAAGCAGAAACAACAGTGATATGTTTCAGTGTGTTCAGTTATCAGTGTTGTTTTTAAGATATAGCGTATGCATTGCTTTAGGTTGTTATAATAATCCTTTATTATTAAACAGATCTGAATGGCCGAGCCATGTCTGACACTTTTGTAAAAGTCTTGTCTGACCTCACAAATTCTGTGTTAATGCAGCAGGTTAGGTTAGGGTGCAACAACAGCCTGCTTTTAATGAACTACATTTTACATTTTGTGCCAAAATCCAGTGCAAACAAGTGTGCCAGCAATGGCACTGGCCCCAGATTGCTTTAGTCTTTGCTCTGTTGATGTATGGAATACATGCGGTAACACAGGAACACTGCACAACACTGGAATTGCTTTCATTGCAGTAGGACATGTTCATTTTCACATGTATTGTAACTTTTTGGAGTCGAATTCTGAAGGAAAATGTTATGTTGCTTAGGGACAGTAATCTACTATTACGGCAACTTGATTGCATTTTAAAAAGCCTAATTTTTGCTAGTATTGCACATAGTTACATTGATTTCTGTTGACCTCATTTTCATTTTATGATAAATAATTGTAATCATGCTCAGCTGTACTTGTACTAACATGCAATATAATTGTACATGACTCATTGTGTTGAATAGTTATTCACCTTCAGTGTAGCACTTGATTTTTGCTACATTAATAGAAAATATAAATACGTGTCTCTTCATGCTCGGGTAACGAAGCACAGATGCAAGTTCCAAACACAAGAAACATCTAACCCATACGGGTATGTGAAGTGAGCAAGTGGACCAACACACAAACATGAACAAAAACCCTTTAAATACATACTAGACAAAGACAAGACCCAATGAACAAACACACTCACTTAACCTAACAACACACTACAGCTGTCAGCAATGCAAGAAGTATAACCCCATCAACCTTTTCAAAATAAAAGTCCAAAACATAAAAGGTAAACAATGGCGGCCTGGAGTGGCTGCTGATTGGGACGTCACTATAGGAGTCCTTTTTCATTGCAACCTTGAATTATAAAAAGTCCTGCTGTCTTTAAATGTCATAATCAAATATATTCTGTTATAATTTTTTGCAGTCTGAATATTTAGTGTGATCATTACTAATGATGAAAAATTCTTTTATTTATTGAACAATAAGATTGTATGGTTAATCACCGTGACACATGGCCTCAGAGCTTAATTATCCTACTTTGGGTGCATTGGAGTACCACAGCCTACACAGAAGACCTTTTGAACTCTCTGTGCAATAAATAGTCTAAATATGCTCAGATAAAATACCGGGCTGACTTAAGTGTTCTTCAAGGCACAGATTGTGACTTCTTAACCCATCGCATCACCTACATGCTCTTCAACATGAGCACCAATCCATCATGCGTGTGTGTGCGTTTAACCGCAGTGTTTAAGAGCCTGGCAGAAAGGTTAAGGGGGCTTTTGGAAAACAATGGAACGTCTGCTCCATCAACAGATGTAAAGCACTTAAGCTCGATGGTGCATACGCACTCGGCCAGATGGCACTCCCTATTAGAGCATGTATCCGTACCATGATGCATGGTGATGTGCGTTTAAATTTTTTTTTTTTGGAGTAACGCTCAGCAGGTGCGAATGCCTAAACTACAAAGAAATGGCAGTGAACAGGAAGTGGAGAGGCCTAATTGTCAGCGCTTGCACCAAATGAGTTGGAACCAGCGCTCGTGCCATCCGTCTACTCCTGAACTTCACGCCCTGACGTTGTTTTGATGGTTTGCTAGATCCTGCAAGGGTGAACCTGTCCTGAAGCCTCTGCAGATGCATGAAAGGCACTCTGTGCTGCAACATATGCACAGCGCTGTGTTTAAATCCACAATCTGAGTTAATGAGGTGTCTGACACACGATTTGTGACCTGTTGGAGAGGCTCAGATCATTTCTGTGCTGATGATGGGGACAGCGAGGCTCACCTTGGCTTTTTTGCAGGCGTACAGACTGATAGCTGTTCGACAAACTGCTAGTTCTGGCTGAAAGACACTGCAATAGAGAGGCACAAGCTGACAAACAAAAATGTAGTCAGATGACTGGATGATGAATGGATGAATAGAAGAATGGCTGGATTGGCAGACAAATTTAGACAGACTAAATATGTGTGTGCCTCTCTAATATATATATATACAGATAGACACACAGACAGGCAGACAGACATATAAAGAGGCAGGTAAAGACAAAGGTAGATTGTAGTTCTGTGACAAAATGTATTTGCCCAGAATTTATTTTTAAAAAGTCGAAAAAACTTGAAATTACATGGGGCAATAATCTTTATAAAATGAAACAGCACAGTTAATCATTTCGCTTATACATCAAGTATTTCATCTCTAACAACAGAAACTGTGCTTAGTTGTGCTTTTCGTTCTATGTTGAAAAATAACATTAGTGATTAGCATAGACGTTCTTTTGTATGGGTCCAGAAAATCATATTTTGATGGCAAAATACATAACACAAAAAGTAATTCCATGCCACAGTCACTCTAGTATGTAAATCAGTGATGCTTAAAGTGAACAGATGTTGATAATACAAACACAAATACACTTTTTCTTACACACAAGGTTCAGGAACATATGTTGCAAACCTACATATCCCCCCCCCCAGTATATGAATTTACAGAATTTACTAAATTTTTTCACATTCACCCCAGCTTTGATCTGGCTGGCCTTCAAAACCTTTAGGCTATTCAGGAGCATTCACATGCTCAGTGTGGAAGAACTGGTTTAGAATGTGTTGTCTTTGTGTCTCGGATGAATTTGCTGTTTCATTGTGCTTCAAAGTTCTGTGTTGTCGCACGTGCTGGGTGAACAGATCCAGCTCTGTGCATAAGACGCGTCGCTTTCCCCACATCTACCCTTCTCGTCTACAAATTTCCTCATTCCCCTACATGAGCAATTTTCCCAACCAGTGGCTTCCCTGATCACGAGTGAGTCGTGCTGTCTGCTGGCTAAAACCGCGCAGCGTGGTGATGAAGAGGCTGCATTAGTCTTGCCTGCTGAAGCTGTGTGTGTGGTCGGCCTTAGCCAGCCCGTCCAATCTCCCCGGACACCAGCAGTCTCCCGGGCTCCCGAAGAACGGGTCGAGTCACCGTCTAATTCATCAACGTGGCGCGTGGGAGGCAAAACAATCGCTGGAGGCTTCAAAGTGGGAAATAGTACAAAAGAAGCTCAGTAGCTCACTGATTGCTGCTAAAATTCCCTGAGGTTCCAACCAGCAGTGTAGTTTTTTGCAGTGAGAGGCCTGTGACTAGCTGAACTAGCCTTGGCTAGCAAAACTAGCATTGCCTAGAACACAGCAATGGAACAAGACTTGAGGGGGTGCATATGACCTGCAACAATGTTTTGGTGGGTGGAATGTGTCAAAGTAACATCTACATAAATGTCAGGACCCAAAGTTTCCTAGCAGAAAATTGTCCAGACAAAATTCCCTCTGGCCTCTTACCTGGTGCCATCTCTTCCCTCAGGTTAGTGACAAACTTGCACCCAGTCGTCCACAAGATTTAAAAGAAAATGTGATTCAATGGACCTTATCAAGTTCTTCCATTGATTCATTGTCCAGTTCTGATGCTCACATGCTCATTGTATGCACATTTGTTCTGTGCATGGGCACATTGACTAGTCTGCAGAGGTGCATCCCAATACACAACAAGCTATAATGCATAGAGGACACCTTCCTATCAGCCAGCCACAATTTGTGCTACAGTGGCTCAACAGTCTTCCCTCCCCATGAGCATCAACAAGCCTTGGCCACTTAATCTTGGCGCTGGTCCACCAGTTGTCCTTTCTTAGACCACTTTTGGTAGGTCCTGACCACTGCAAACCAGGAACATCAAACAAAACCTGTCATTTTGAAGATTAACATTAGAGGCTAATTTGACAAATAATTAAACCATTTCCTCTAATATTAAATATGTTAGGCAAGGCTAAGTAAAATATCTATATTGCCGGCTGTTCGCCTTTAATACGAATACAATAAGAATCTATAAGAATGTAATGAATGACAAGTAAAATAAACGCATGATTGTCACAGCAACATACCATGCAACATACATTGTGGCTCACTTAATCTGAAGGACACTTGTGACTGCATGTACCATGATGACAATGTTTCTTAGTGCAGTGGATTTACACAGATAAACTACACCTGAGAAACACAGGCTGCGCAACATTCAGTGCTGTAAAGAAGCGCTGAATGTTTTGTCACACTGTGTTTTGTGATATTTTGAGGATTGTGTAGTGGTGTAAATATTTCTATAATGTGTAGTGGTATAAATGCCCCTTCCGTCTTCGCCCAGCACTACTGGAGTCACTCAGTGTTTGCTTGATGCACAGCTCTGCAGATTGCGATGCCACATAGCTGAGATTTTTGGAGGTGTGCATATTGTGGCATGTGCGAGCCTCAGCGAGCTGCGCTTACCCATGAACCCCTTCTCTCATATGTTTGAGTGCATCTGTGTAGGAGGATAAATCAGCTCAGGTGGCGTTAAGAAGCAAATCTGGATGGGCTGCTTTTAGTGAGGTGGGTTGATTAGGATGGAGCAGCTTTCTGTCCAGTCCTATCACAGACCACAGCCGCTCCTGCAAAGACTTCTCCATAGGGTCCTCAGCTGTGGCAGAAGATTGAGAGTGGGGCTGAAGTACGCCTGAGGGCTTGCGTGACAGACAGTCTCTGTGTGTCAGTCGCTCTAGCGTTGGTGGGTGCATACTGAAATGGTCCTATGGGAGTGTTTTTTTTCCCCCAGCTTTCTCCTCTGCAATAGCGCTGACAGATAAGCTCTCAGAGGCCCTCCATCACCCTGTCACTACACTAGTGTCAGTCCGTGCAAAGATGATGAGGTCTATTGTAGTCCATGAAATCATTTTATATTGTAAATCTTGTGTTTATTTATTCGCAATGTGTTTTTTCCATACCATATTGTGAACTTGCATCAAATGAAATGGAAGGGGAACTGACTTGGTGTGAAACTATTTAAACGGCAATAAATAAAATTAAAATGTAAACAAAAATGTAAAAAGTATAATATAATAATATAGAATACTAAAACAACAACAACAACAACAACAACAACAACAATAATAATAATAATAATAATAATAACAATAATAGTAATAATAATAATAGTAATAATAATAAAGAATATTGTCTGACATTTACAAAACTGCACAAAGTATATCCTTTTATATAAACTCTTACAGAATTCCCAATAAGATGAAATGCTCCTCCATTTCTGGCAACTAAACTAACCTGGATATTTGGTAGCTTTGTACTTGTAGCTGCTTTCATGCTAACTAGAAATAAAAAGCTTTAAAATAACTATGCATCTTATCCATACAACAATAAAACTACTGTATATCTCAGTGACCGCTAGCCTTACTGATTACATCTGTACCATAAAACAAAGAAACTACATACAAAAACAGCAGCTACTTGTGTAGAATTTACCCTCTACCTGAATAAACTCTGTATAAACTATTGTCTTCTCTCTGTTATCTGACTGAAAGGGCACCTGTACTGTACTGTGTTTTGTTCTAGTGATTGGTTCTTTGTGGTCTGTGTTGAGTGCTGTATGTCTCAGCTGGTGTTAGAGATGTGGTGCTCTTGCTCCAGCAGGTCTCAGCTCTCCGCCTGCGAACATCACATCTTCAGCCGTCCCCAGCATCGTCACTCCAATCGTCAACGGCTTCACTGGCATTCCCCACCAGGCCAATGGTCATCCGGCAGTGGAAGCTGTGTACACCAACGGCATGCCTCCTTACTCCACCCAGAGCCCCACCACCGCCGACACAC
>JBBMFX010000035.1:9789901-9805341 GCA_037832545.1 Rhabdalestes septentrionalis | reverse complement strand
AATACATTAAATTTTGGCTTCTGTATCATTATTATTAGTAGTAGAATTAGTACACTATATATATATTATATAACATATCCATACCGGCTTGAGGAACCGTGGAGAAATCTGGAACCGAACATGTCTTCTTGATACTTTTTCCTGCTTTCTTGTTTGTTTGCATTTATTCTAGTGTTAATATTGCCAGCAGAAAGAGACTTCATCACACGCAGAGAAAGATGGTTTTAAGTAATTAGCATAAGTGCTTAAGGCTTTACTGCCTTACTGTAAATGCGTGTATGTATCAGAAACGGTGTAGAAGTTTATTCTCTGTTGAAGTTGTGTGCTTAATTACACAAAGAAAATGTAAAATTTGGATGAGCCTCCCAATGTTCCATAATAGACTGTATGTTATATTTATATTGATCCTATCACAAAATCATGGTTACAAACTGAGTGTGTTCATTCACGCTTCTGCAACTCGAACTCTATCGACCTCACAACCCTTTCTCTCATGATAAACTGAGATGAAAGTAATGAGGCATTTGATTACAGCTTGTTGTTAAAGTTGTGCCCCTTACAAATGCCTTCCTTTTGGGTTATATGTGGATGAATTTGTCTTGCTTTGCTTGATGATTTAATGGTTGCGGCATTAAAAACATACATGCAGTGACGTCAAGTAACGCGAAGGAAAGATCTTACACATGATATGTGTTAAACCTCTAAAAGGTGTTTCAGTACAAAATGTTCCAACCTAGAACATTTTATAGTAAGATGTGCTTACATTCATTTGCCTTAGATTACAAAGTGCTGTCGGTTTTATCAGCAAACACTAAGTACCTGCTGAGAATCTGGAACCTGTCACACATTCTGATCATGCAGATGCGAATCCAGGGCACGTCCATGATGCAAGCACTGTTTGCACGTTGAAATAGGTTTTTACCACTGCCAGACTTCGAGCTGGCTTTACTACCACACTGTGGCTGTGACATCCAATCACAATGGAGACAGGATTTTCTATATATAAAGGGTCTAAGCATTGATATACAGAATATCATGGCTGAAGCATTTTTTTTTTCATCATCGTCAGGAAATATTGTCTGATCCTTCAAGTAACGGGTATATGAAAAATCTTGGCAACCAGGCATTCCTGGGGACTTATTTTTTCCATTTTAAAGTTCTGTTTGTGCAACAATCTGTCCATCCCCAGGCTTACACTCAGAGCTGTATGACGGGAAATTTTCCATTCCAGTACCTGGACCAGCTCACTGTTTTCCCTTTGTTTTCTCTGGTAGCGATCTATCCGGCGACCACACTGACCCCTATTGGCCAAAGCTTGCCACAGCCACCCCAAGTCATTCAACAGCAACAGCAGAGAGAAGGTGAGGGTGAGAGACTTTTTTTTCTTGATAATAACTTTTAAGCTCACTTATCCCTGTGAGTGGTGAAAATAACAGCATCATTTGGGAGACTTTGGAGAATAAATGCTTCTTTATACATTGGAATCATAATGTGCAATTCAGTGTTGGCCAGTTTCCTACTATTGTTTTGAATTTCATGCATGACTTTCTCCAGCCCATGTTTCTTTTACAGTTTAGTGATATTTGGAGTGTAAACATTCTCATGTCTAATGGCCCGTGTACCTGGGTGTGCAGACGCTCTCTGACTTTTCCATCTCCTCTTAGTTCAGAGCCCCCTTCCTTGGGAGAGGTTTCATTTTGTGTTTAATCCTTAATCGGATGCTGTTGTTTTGCTCCAGGGCCCGAGGGGTGCAATCTCTTCATCTACCACCTACCGCAGGAATTTGGCGATAACGAGCTCATGCAGATGTTCCTACCCTTTGGAACGGTCATCTCCTCCAAAGTGTTCATGGACAGAGCCACCAACCAGAGCAAGTGCTTTGGTGAGTCATAAGAGGCAGAAAATGATTTTGCTTACGTGATGCCAATGGCTAAGCAATGAGCAACACACACACACACACACACAGACACACAGACACACACACACAAGAACACTGAACCCTGAGTGAACCCTAGTGGAAAAAGGTTGCTGTGCACTGGCACCCACTGGGAGGGGTGGGGGGCAAGATGGTCCCTGGCAGCAGACAAAAAATAAATAGTGCAGCGTGAGGTTTAGTTGAATTATTTACCTCTTTCTGTTAGAACTGATAATAACACAATCATCTGAATGAATTCAGAGCTTATTAGTTCAAGGATGTGTGTGTAATTAAATCGATTTGCCCATAAATCTTGACAATTCTAGCTCATGATATTACAAGAGAAGACAGTTGTGCATGTTAAGTGTTCATGTTACGTTTGTTATCTCTTGATTGTTCGGGTACTTTATGTGCAGAAACCAATCAGAATTAACTGAAAATTGTTCAGAATTATGTTTTCTGTGTGAATTCCTGCTGTAGTGGGAGTAATGACATTTGTCCTGGTCGCAGTAGATTTTCCAAAAGCTGCTGAAGCTTAAAGTTAATTTTGTGGCCTAGTTGACGAGTAAATAGTGCAGTTGAAAAAAACGCAGCACTAGTTATTAAAGGGGCACAGCACACCAGACTGGACAGGACAGACGACCTGCCAACTGACCAGGGTGTAGTGGTCCCTGCAAAATAAATGATTTGTAATATATATGTATACTTTATATTCAGGATCAATTTTTGCATGCGTTTGTGCAAAATAATTTATTATTAATCAACATAGATACATGTCATATGTATTACATATATATAAAACAGATATATATACATGCACACACTATGTATGTTTGTATGTATGTGTGTGTGTGTGTGTGTGTGTTTGTATTTCTGTTCAATTTGTTCTGTTCACGTCTCTTTTTTTGGCTCCCCAATGTTTAACCCATTATGAGACACTACGGTACAGATGTAGAATGTACAGCTTCCTCCTGCAGCATGAATCAACTCCTCTCCTGCTTGTAAAAAAGTTTAGACCTCAGTCAGTCGGATAATCTTTCTCCTACTGTGCCCCTGTGGGAACATTATAAAATAGTCATTCTTCTTTCGGCACACAGAAACCCAAAGCAGTCAGTATTGGACCATTAATTTAGGAAATGGCAGAGGGTTTCGCCGAGACAGACAGAGTTGTAAATTGCACACCAACCCAAGACCTGTGATAATTGTCTGTGAACCTTTCCTATTAATAATAAATACCAAAAGTGTGAATTTCAGTAGTGAAAGAGCAGGCTATTTGAGGTTTCACATTAATGTGGAAAGATGATCTTTTCAAAAATGTTGAATGCTATTTTTATGGGCATTTGAATTTAAATAGACATCAATGGGGAGTAGTGCCAACCGAGAGGCACGGCTGAAAAGAGTCTGTTTTTGAGAAAAGGAGAAGAATGAGGAGAAAGGGGCTCTTTTTGCAGTTCAGCCTCACTTACTATATTTTGTGGACGTGCAAGTGAAGTCAAGACCCTTCGATGTCTGCACTGAAAAGCCTGGTTTGGAGAAACCTCAGGCAAACAAAATCCTCATTATGGGCCAGCGTCTGGGATCACTCCAGGGGGCATCTCTTCCCAGACCATAATTAATACTGGCTGCAGCCTCCAGAGAGAGGTTAATAACATGAATGTGTGAGAGAGGACCTATTTGCAGTATTGACTTATACACTGTGCATTTAAAACGCAGTGTCACGTCAGGCGTATGGGCACTTAGTGGGGTAATTAATCTACTGAGGAAGTACACGAGGGAGAGCCAGGTTTGTGTCACTAGAATAAGAGCAGTGACACACAGAGGTTTACTAATTTGGGCCTGCGTCTCTCTGGTCTAGTTGTTTTTGTATCGACTCTGTTTGAAACGAAAACTTTACAAGAGAAACAGTTCTTTACCAACTCATTTCCATCTCAAAATTGTTAATAGTTTTCTTAGACTGTGGATAATTCTGAAGATATCATTTGAAAAAATGATAGACACACAAATATATGTCCCTTTGGCTCATTACGTTTTAATGAGAGAAACTGGAGCACCTGCTCCTCCCCCCTTGTTTGATAGCATGAACATGCACATAAGCCTGGAAACAGGGTCCAAGGCAGGTTAGCTACCCGGCTTGCACTGCTCCCAGGAGACGAAGGGAAAGTGGGGTCTTCACTGCTTTTCACAGTTCACCACTGCATCCTACCCTCCCTTAAAACAGGGGAAAGAGAGTGCATTCAGCCACCAGAGGCACACTCTACTCTATTACAGTTTCTGGTCACTGCTTTTCCAGGCTTGGCCTTTTAGAGCATGATGGGAACCAGACGCACAGGGACAAGCTGGGGTCAGCTGTGACCAGTGAGTGTGACTCTGCTTACAGTGTCCTTTGGGGATATTCAGCCCTCTTCTGCGCTGCCCTGCTGTCGGTACACGCTGCAAAGCTTTTAAAAATGCTTTCAGAGATTTGCTTATAAGATGCTTAGTGGTTCGCACAGGTCACAGAGCTCAGCCTAGGCTTACCTATTCAGGATTTTCTCTAGAGTATATCTCAGAAGTTTAGAGTTACCTTTGTTACAATTATAATATATATAACCCGCAGGTTTTCATTACGAATTATATTATCCACAGAACACTTTGAGAGATACTCACAGAAAGAAGGTCCTGGGGTTCGATTTCCAACAGAGGCAGCCAAAGGTCCTGTCTGTGTGGAGATTTTTATGTTCTTTCTTTCTGGGCTTCTGCCAGGCACTCCTCTTTTCTCCCATAGTCCAAAGTCATGCGCATCAGGCGAATCAGAGATGCGAAAGATCCCAGTCAATGTGTTAGTATGTGTTAGTATGTTGTTTCTCTTCTATTCGCCCTGTGACCCAGTTCCGATAATGGATGGACTTCATAAAGGGCTGTCGGAGCTGGCTTCAGAGGAAGGAATAGGTCTTTCTGAACTGAAGCCTGAACATTGCCATTTGCACATATATGCTTACATTTGAAAAGTGACCTAAATTGTATTTTTTGTTTCAAATGTTCTAAAATTTTCTATTTCTATCCAGGCTTCTGGAGTCTACTTTATTTCAAGCCATATTTCAAGTCATGATAAAACATTTCCCCTTCTATGTATGAACGCATGTGCAGTATTGATTGAAAGTTTTCACAGAGCTTCTCATCTGGTTTCAGTGAACCTCCAGTGAGAAATAATTCAACAAACTGTAAGAAGAGCCATTTCGGGCATACGCGCCGTGGGGGGCCTGGCAGGGCTGAAGGTTTTCCATTTATGTTCTGTTACATCAGATGAATAAACCTTGAGCCCTGTTCATGACGAGAAAGATCTCCGGAAGTTTTACTTATTGAAGTTTATATCGACAGAACTCATTCCAAGTGTTCGCCGCGGTCTCCTCTAGTCTTTGTGAGTGGACAAGGACTAACCCTCAGATCCTCTGTTTCTTGTGCTCTTTGTCAGGCTTTGTGAGTTTTGATAACCCAGCGAGTGCACAGGCCGCCATCCAGGCCATGAACGGCTTTCAGATTGGCATGAAGCGGTTGAAAGTGCAGTTAAAACGGCCAAAGGACGCCAGCCGCCCCTACTGACACAGCCCGACACACACCGGGCTCTCTGCAACAGCACAGGTACACACACTCAACACTCCAGACCATGAAAGCAACAGGACAGTCCAAGGTCAGTGAGATGAGGATTGTAAATGTGCACCATAGGCCAAAAGTGTGAAGGCAAGCAGTCATTTACAGACATGTTTCAATATTTTCCACAACACAACTTGTTTAATGAGTAATTTGATCCAGTTTTGCCAAATATTGCACCGGTTTGCAGTGATGCAATCTCATGAATTATATAGGAAAAGCCTTCACAGCCAGTAGTGTCTAATTCCGAACAGACTTTCAGGAGATCCTGAATGATGGAATCTGATAAATATGATTAGGACTTTCAGGAGAACAAGCAGAGGCAAACCTTTAGACAAATGGTGTGGCTGCAGGTTTTTCTTCCAAACATAAAAGACTGAAATCAGGTGAGATGAGGTGTGCTCCTGCTAGTTTGGAAGGAACATCTGCAGCCACGCCAGCTCCTTGTTGACTTAGACCTCCATACTAATAGATGAAGGCTGTTTACACCTTTGGTTTCAGGGATCGAATCATGTTTGAATTTCATTAGACCACATGAAAAAGCACCCAAACACACTGTGATCAGAATATAAACAAGTCTAGATCATCCAAGCCACATTCAGAGACAGTTAGAGATTATTCTTGACTACATTCAATACAATCAAACAATCACATATCAGGTTGGAAGATAAATATTGAAATGGAGGACATAAGGATGCATGATGAGCCAAGGAATGCTTGTAGATTTGTTTAGCAGGATGATAATCTGTGTGATAGTTCTATTGGATCTGACCTCGTCAGTATGGAGAAATGTGATCTGGGTAAAGTATGTTGAGACACCGTCATGAACATATTTATCCACACAGTTACCACCAAATTAAAACATTTATAGACAATATTTTAATTGTATAGTGTGGACACCAGATAATCTACTGAGTCAAACAATGTTTCTATCTATTATCTCTTAAAACTGCATCTACATAAAGAGTGTTGCTGCAGAGATTTTGGTCCACAGTGTATCATTATATCGTATTGCAGTCCTGACTCCTCAACCCTCCACACCGCTTTGGTGTTTTACAGAAATTTACGACATTTACTGGCTTAGCTTGCTGCAAGCTAAGAGAAAATGTTCTCCATTGTTTGTAGAGATGGAAATTGATTTTGAAAACAGCTTCAAATTGCTTCATTTGTAGTTTGTAATTTAATGAGAAAGGCCTAATCCATCCCTGACCGCTGCGAGGAGCCGTTTGAAGGGGCTTTGTTGCCGCGGTGCGGTCCCGTTCTGTAAGAGATGCTTCTTTTTGAAGAAAAACTGAGCTTGATCTGCCTTTTATTTGATCTTTTGTAGGTTTTGAAGAGTGAAATCTCAAAAGGAGTTCAGTTTTTTTTCTTTAAAACTAAATAATACAAGTATTTAAAAAAAAGAAGAAGAAGGAGAAGAAGAAGACAAAGGGTTTTTTTTTTTTTTGGAAGACATATCGGCATTTGCTTATGAAGATGTCCAGCAGAGTGGAGAGGTGCGGAGGAATCAGCGCCCCACGGACAAACAGCACAGTGCGAGGAAGACGAAAGCAAGAGGCAGGGACATCTTTAAGTAAGAGGACTTTTAAGCTCCGGAAGTTTTCTCGCTGAGACTCAAGTCGTCAGTTACACAAACAAACAAACAAAAAAACACAAGCAGCAAGAACAACATAGATTTCTATATACATATTATATACATATATGCTATATAACGGAAGAGGCGCTTCCAGCTTTTAATTATACTGGACTAATGAGGGTTATAACTTGAAGATCAAGGAAAAAAGCAGTGGAAAAAAAAGCTCCTCTATGCCACCGGCGGACTTTCTTTCTCTCTTTCCCTCTTTCCTTTCTTCTGTCGCCGTTTCTCTCTCAGCAAGCGCGAAACTTTTGACCTTCTGTGGTCGTGGAGGTTTCCATCGCCTACAGTGCAACAAACGAAAAAAAAAAAAACCTTTCACCCCAAGGGACCAAAGGACCAAACATTTTTATTGTTCGACAGTAATATATAGTATTAATGACGATACTAGTACTACAGTTACAAACTACTAATAATGATGTTACATGTTTAAAATGAAAAAAAAAGAAAGAAAAAACAAGATGTATGAAGAAATACTCGCTTCAGGTTGGAAAGAGGAAAGGGATTTTGATTTCTGTTCCTTTTACATTGATTACTAATGGGTTTCAGAATATTTAAACAAAAATAGCAAAACAAACAAAAAAAAACAAAAAGAAGAAAAAAAGTATTTTAAAAGCTATGCTATTTTAGTGGAGTAGAATATGTGGACTGGAGATTGTTAAGGGTGTGTTCAGTCATTTCTCATCTTACATGGACGTTTCAAATCTTTATCTGGGACACTTCATTAAAATGAAGCACATATACCAGTAAACTCCTAACTGGTCTTACTGGCCAATGATACAAAACCCTTCTAAATCACATGTTTTTGATTTGGTGACTGGACGTCGAAGTAGAGCCCAGCTTGACAACACTTAGCACCAGCAGAGTCAGTAAGTAAAGCACATTAGTAAACAGAGCAGTCACTTGCATGGGTAACACCACCACCTGCCACATTGTGTGAAGACAAGATTAGCTTTTTAGATAAGCCATTATTTTGGTGTTACAGGCGAAATGTTGATTAATGTGACTTATATCCAAAGATGACCATGAATGCGGCCCTTTACGACCGTTCCCAGCTGCGACCACACTTGCTTCTAGCAACTGCTTCTATAAGCCCAACAGTCCCTACACCTGAGGCACCAGACCCCACACGATTAGCATAAGACTAGTATTGATTAAAGGGCAGGCCTCAGCCTCAGGGCAACTAATGCACAATCAATTACACATTGACATTTACATCGGACTGACTGACAAACTCCATTTTTACACTCCATATAACTAAAGCTACAGGCCACCACATTATTATTTTAACACAACCACACAGAGTTCAAAAATCATTATATACCTTATATACACACACACACACACACACACACCCACGCCCCCACACACACACGTACATATATATCAATAAACAATTTTATCCATTTCAGTTTATTAAGACGCTTGTATTGCTGATAAGCCAATAAAACATCAGAACATACTTAACACACAGTCACTGCTATAGTTTTGCCATACAGTTTAAATAGAGCTACACAAAATTACATTAGTTATATAATCAAATACATTTGTATTTACATTCCAAATTCAATTCATAAAAATATCTCCCCCATTCAAAAAGCACAGGTGGTTGGGATCAAGTGCCAGTTCTTCACTTTCCCTAGAGTTTTACTGATTACAAGCAGGTAATAATTTGATTAAATGTTACAAAATGCCTTCGTTATTGCCAGCAATTACTGTGAGAATCACTTTGTCCAAACACCCCAGCATGGGCGCTGCAACCATTTTATCGGGCGCGGGGGGGGGGACAAAATCATTTGTTTCGTTTCCCCATTTTTTTGTTTCCCGGACAATGACTGGGAATCTGCAGGCGTGCACCAACCCCACAACCAACCCCAACTACTGTTAATAGGTAGCTGCTCACTTTTATTTATTATTAGCAAAATTAGTCAGAACATTTTTAGCGACTGAACGGCTCCTTCGAGTGTAAATAGCAGAAAAACTGTCCTTCCACAATCCCAAAAGAAGGGCAGATGAGAGTTACATGGCCCACTGTTTTGACTGACTTTATGATATATTTACAGCAGCTGCTGGTGTTTTGTCTGGTGGGCACACACACAAACATACACTCCACTGTTATCACTCAGATGCATCAGGGGTAGAATATGAACAGCATTTGCATTGCCTTCATATCAGAAGTAGAAAGGCGACTTGAACATGCGCAGTGTCCCTCATAAAGAAATGGAAGTTTTGCCTTTTATTTGTCTCCACTCACTCCATTCCTCATCTTTTTCTGTCATTTTCCTTGTCTGTCCTCCCAGGTTACAGGGTGCACCCGCATTCGACAGCCCAAATAGAAGATATGAACAGGCCGCTGATGGAAAAACCTCGTTTTAACCTCATTTAATTCTGAGGCGCCGTTATTTGACCTGTTTGTCATAGCTAGAAATGCATTGCCGTGTTTGGTATTCGCTCTTGCAGAACTCGGAAAATCGGTTCTGTTGAGAAGAATGAGCACGGAATCATGACAGTTTGTAGCCCCCGGCGGGGAAACGAAATGGATCGAGTCACAGGTTATAATGGCTTTTTCCTCCTGACCTCTGTTCATCTTGTCTCTCCTTCTCCTGTCCACTGGTAGCATATGAGAACATGGTGATATATACACACGCTCAGCCTTTGGGCATCCGTGGTCTAATAACCCTGCGTTGTGAGGGCCCTCCTCTCCAAATCTCTACATGCCAGACATGTGAATTATTAAAATCAAATTAAATTTGGCCCTCACGTAGCAGCAGGGGTATTGCAAATTAAAAACGGCAACTTCGCCTGAAGTTTAATAAGTTTGAGAGATGATATCGTTACGGTGAAGGGGAGGGGAAAAAAAAGATTAGAGAAACCAATAAAATGAAATAAACATGGAGAGACGGTGGCTTAATATGTTCAAGGGGAGTGGACTGAGTGTGTTAACGTGAGTTCATCTGACAGTGAAAACCTGGGCCGCATCTCATTTTCAAGTCACCAGCGTTTCTCCCGTCCATTTCCATTTCCGTTCCATTGTCATAACACTTTCATTTCTCACACCTTATTGCCCAACTTGATTTTTGAGCATGCTCAGAAGGGGTCGTGGGTGGGATGGGTGGGGGGCTGGTCTTAAAGTATAATAAACGGTACTACTCGTATTAACAATATGATTCTTTAAACTATGGTTTGTATGCTAAGGAAAGTAGCTTATTATAGATCTAAAATGTGTATATTAGGGAACAGCAGCACAGGAACTTTTCTCAGATTCTATGGTGGGAGATCAGTGGGTGGGTTTGGGGTGGGTCGGGGCGGGAAGGGGTCTCTGCTTTATAAAGACCACGTTAAACTTCTGGTTTTTCAGCACAAAGCATATGGAAGTCTACAATATATCAAGAGTATTGATTCTGCTGACAAACGCGTGGACGTGTGCAGAGAGTGAACCGGGCATGCCAGGCCATCCTCTTGAAGCCTGGGACAATGAGACAATGCTGTTTACAGTTGTGTTTTTTTTATTTGTCTTTTTTTAAATGTATGATTTATCCCTTCCTCGTTTTCTGGAACATGAGCAAACAAACAGGTTTGAAGTTGCTCTGTAGAAAATTACCCACTGAAATTCTGGGCAGTTTTTCCCTTTTCTCGTTGTTGTTTTTTTTTCTCTTAATGATAAAGAGCAGATATGTTGAGTCTTCTGAGAAACCAAGTGGTCTCCTGCTGGCTTTTATCAGATATTTGCTGCTCAACAATATTTTATTGTTATGCCAACTTGTACCGATTTGCCAATTAATTTTCAGATGTTTATTTATTTATTTATTTGTTTATTTAATTATGTATTTATTTTATTTTATTTATTTATTTATGTATTTCTTCATTTATGATGCTCTGACAATTATGTGTTTATGGATTCCTTTAATGGTTACATTTAGAAAAAAAAAGACATCAAAAGCAAATCCATAATGGGCTTTTCTCTTTCTCCTTTTTTTCAATTTTACAATAAAATTTTAAACTAAATGTCTATGGACGTGACTGTGGTACATTTGAATGATGCCCGTTGATGAAACCATTACACTACATGCAAAATCTGTTGAATGTGTTGATCCAGTGTGAACATGAATAGGGTGATATTTCCTTTAATCTGGTCATGGTCAGATCTCTTTGATGATTGAGGCTTAGTCCTTTCACTTTTAATGGATTTATTCAGCACTTTCTACAATGGGCATCATCACAAAGCAGCTTTACAGGATTTCAGGTCCAAGCCCAAAGTGAGCAAGCCAAGGGTGACGATGGTGAACAAAAACTCCCACAGAGCAAGAAGAGAAAACCTTGAGAGAAGCTGAGCCACAAAAGGGGAGTCCGCCCTCCTCTGGTCAACATCGGATAGCAAAACAGCCAACGAGTACAAAGAAGTGAATTTCCACCATGCTGTGTTTTGATATTTACTCAGTTCCATGTACTTCAGTCCAACTTTGATGAATTTGTACTCAAATACATTTCTAACTGGTAATACACTATATGGACAAAAGTATTGGGATGCCCGACTATTACCCCAGCAGAGAATTAAGTGATATTGTATTAAAATACATAGACTTTAATGTGGGGTCCCCCACCTTTTCAGCTGTTCTTGGAAGGCTTTCTTGAAAGGCTTTTTCTGTGGGAATTTTTGCTCATTCACTCATGCATTTATGAGATCAGGGACTTATATTGGATGAGAAACCTGGCAAGATGAGAATCTCAGTTCCAGTTCATCCCAAAGGTGTTGGGTGGGGTTGAGGTCAGGGATATGTGTGAGCCAGTCAAGTTACTCCACACTGAACTCATGGTTGGCCAAGTCTTCATGGAGCTTGCTTTGTGCACTAGGGCACAGTCATGCTGGAATTCAAATGTTTCTTCCCCAAATTGTGTCCACGAAATTCAAAGTGTGGTGTTGTCCAAACTGTATTGTTATGAAACATTATGATTACGCTTCACTGGAAGTAAGGGACCTAGTGCAAACCCTCTGTCCCCATACTTTTGTCCACACAGTTTAATTCCACTGCACTATATTTGTGAAGAAAAGTATATACTTTTTACTCAATTATATTCATTTCTTATTACTTCATTGTCTCATTACTTTAACATCTGTACACACCTTCTGATGTTATTTGTTTTAGATGAAGAATGCATATACAAGAAAAGAACAGAGCCCAGCACATCCCAGTGCAGAGTTAGAGAGGATGCTGGGTGTACTAATGCCTTTCACAGCAGTTTAAAATGGAATAATCAGTACTCAGTTTTCCTTCAAATCATATTGTTTCTGGGCTGGGTTAGGGCTGCTCTTCCCCCATCAGTTCATCAACCACATAAGACAAGGACTTCTTCAGAATGTGAAATTGTATGAAGTCGCTGATATGGTGTTTGGGGCCCTCCAGACGCATTATTGCTCTATCCTGGCTCCCAACATGCTGGAATGGCACCATTAAATACACCTAACACCTGATACAAGTCAGTTGGGAGGTGGGTAGGATCTAAAATGTGGACCCCTTGAGGGCCATGAGCACTGGTTTGAAAACCACTGATATATGTGACTTTGAGTTTGCACCAGGGGGAGCTCCATACCCATTCCTAATGATCACAGTGGGACTGGACAATGAGTCTAAACAATAACCACAAAGCTGAAACAGGATTGATTTTCATCTCATGTATATGTCATCCTGCCATAGTGTGACGCACCCTGTCACGGTGTAGAGATGAATTAAACATGCAGACAATGCATCAACACACAAAACTCATGCTGAATTAAAGTGATAGTGCTGTTTGGCAAACCTGTCAAAGACTAATTAATGAACAATAAATGGCTTTAATAAGTGATGCTTCTAAAACCAAGCTTCTAACCAAGGGCCTCCTGAGTATGTACTCTATATGGATATAAGTATTGGGACACACCTGTTTTCCAGGGTTTGGCCTAGGCCACTCATTTCCAGTAAAGTCCAGTCTTATTGCTTCATCATACCGATACATTTTGGATAACACCATGCTTCCAACTTTGTGGACACAGTTTGGGGAGGAACCTTTTCTATTCAAGCACGAATTTGTCCCATTTCCATTAAGGCATGCTTGGATGAGTTTTGTGTGGAAGAATTTAACTGATCCGCAGAGAGCCCTGATCTCAACCCCATCCAACAACTATGGGATGAAATGGAACAGATATTTCAAGCCAGGCCTCATCAGTGCCTGACCTCAAAAATACTCTACAGGCACAAATTCCCACATAAAACAAAAAACCAAAATTCTGTAGAAAGCCTTCCAAAAAGATTGGAAACTCTTACAAAAAATATATAGGTTCGAATGCAGTGTCATTAAAGTCCCTGTATGTGTAATGGTCAGGTGTCCCAATAATTTTGCTCACATATTGTATAAAAGAATGGATATTTAGTGTCTGAATGTACAGTGGGGCCATTTTCTTATATTGTTTCTTTATCAAAGTATGTTCATATTTTGCTGTAACAAAATTTGCATATAATAGAAAATGGCAATAGGGCACAAATACAGAGCTGAAATTCAGAGAGATAAAAAGGTGGGATTGAAACATTACCAGTAATCTGTGAGCTTGTTAGAGAGTAAAACGATGTAGAGAAAGAGCAAGAGAGATAGCAGGACAGAGCATGAGAGAGAGGCTAAAAAGTGGAGGCAGTGGCTCACAAAATAAATTGGCCCAATTACAATAAAGTGTGGCTCGTGGTCAGCGCTCGGGCCTGGCAGTTCATCTTTATTACAATCAGTTAATGAAAATCAATCCCCCTCCTGATAGACTCTTATCTCCACGGCCTCTGAGCGCCCCACACGCGCGGAGATAATAAATTAGGCTAATATTGCCTTTGATGAGGGAGTGAATTGCAAATTATTATAACTTTCCAAGATTTATGATATAGCCGCTTAATTTCTGAGCTGGCTTTTTCCGTGCTCAGGGTGTGGAAGGGCCATTTGTTAGAAAGTTTAGAGGCATGGACTTATGGCCTAATATGCAGCGGGTGTTTGTGCCCGGCATGCTGAATGTACAGTCAGTGAGTCCTTCGAGGGACAAAAAACCCATGTGGACCCCCCACCAAACACCCTCCATCTGTCTTGTCAGGACATAGAGAAGTATGTTTCCACACACACCCAACGTCAGTTGCCCTATTTTGTGGTAGCAATCGGACCGAATGGTGAATATCCTGCATATGGTGCACATGCTCAGTTAATCCTCCATGCATCTCAGCTGTGTAATTCTGAGGTCACTTTCGACAAATGATTATGTTTTATATTTACTTTCAAAAATATACAATGGACTTGAATACAATAACAGGATTCTTGTTCCTGTAAATTAGCCTCTAAAAGATGTTTTCATCCTCAGTCTAATATGTAGTTTGGTTCATTTAATTGAACTGATTGTGTTGGTTTGTTGGCTTTTTCCAAACTGTTTGATTCAGTGAATTGATTAATTGAACTCAGGGCCGCACTATGAAGTAAAGTAAAGCCAAAGTAGAAAACAGTTTAACCAACTCTATATATCTGGTCTACATTGGAGACTCTGTATCTCAGGATTGTGTTTTGATTCATTAAAGTAGTAATTAAATGAGGCTGACCAGTAGCAATAGTATTATTCATTTATTTTCTGTAACAGCCTAATCCTCACTAGTGCCGCGGGTACCCGAAACCTATCCTGGGGCCAATGGGTGCGAGGCAGGGACTCACCCTGGGCAGGACACCGGCCCACCGTAGGGCACAGACCCTTTTAACACATATACACACATCTGCGGCTAATTTTGGATCTCCAGGTCACCTGACATGCATGTCTTTGGACTGTGGGAGAAACCAGAGACAACCTACACCACCACAAGGAGAAAATATCAACTCCACACACACAAGGCCCAGATTTAACCCCCCAGATTCCCCAACCCTGTAGATGTGAGGTAACAATGCTACCCATTGCCCCACTGTGGGGCCGACCAATATTATTAAAAGACATTTAAATTAATATAGATGTGACTTTACCAGCGAGCTGACTGGCTCATTTCAGTGAAGTGTGACTTTCTCTGTAAAAAGTGTTATGAGCGTTTCTCTTCAATTTTCAAGTGGTGAATGGTCTCTAGTTTCAAATCTTAAACGTTAATGTATTATCCTGATGCGAACATGACACTGGATGAACAGTGTTAATGAAATGACTGGTGCACCCTATGTAGGGACCTGTAAAAATGGGTGTATGTATGTGTTGTACAGAATGTTGTGTATTGTTGTCTGTGTTATGTGTAT
>JBBMFX010000035.1:9741267-9753864 GCA_037832545.1 Rhabdalestes septentrionalis | reverse complement strand
ATCATTGCTGGGACTCTTAAAAAAAAGAAGTGATTAAAAAAAAAATGCGTCCTCACCAAGCCACATGTTATGTATAATGTTTTTTACCCTGAAATGTAAGGTTTATGCTCTTTTACAGTCTTTTCCTTATAGAAACAATTCTACAGAGGGTACTGGTTTTGCATCACATCAAATGTCTGGGACCCCCCATTTCCCCCATCCCACCACCCAAACAAACATCCACTCAGGCAGCTCCCACACTATCACTATCACACCATCATAGCTGCTGTCTAATATATGGGTGTTTCTGATGGACAATTAAATGCAAGTCATGGATGAAATGTCACATCATAAACATTAATGAATAATTAACCTTTATAGCTCCTATAAAATGGTAACCTTCCTCACCATTAGTCCGATGCCTATGTATCTCTATTACCAGGCTAATGGAAACTGACATCATTTTACAAAGGCGTGTAAATAGAAATTGCTAGGTTTTGCTTTGTCATGGTATAATATGTTCTGTGGCTGTTACTGCTGATCTCTTCAAACCCAAACCCCCCTCCTCTGAGACATCCAGTGAGAGCAGTGTCCATTAATATATAAAATCAGTGTCCATATAATGAGCTGTTCTGCATAGTGTAGTGAATGACGGGCTGAAACACTTCATTTAAAAGAGATATTAAAGCTGCTATTTGTTTTTCACACTTTGTTTTATACACAGATTTGTCTTTCAAAAAGCACTGAGAACTACATTAGACTGGAGAAAAGTCTCCTTTAAGGTTGGGGCTGGGTTAAGTGGAGCGCAGCCGCAAAACTGCAGAAGGCAACAGAGATGCCCTCCAAAGGCAGGAAAACAAGGCTGTGTGTTCATGAGCCATGTGTGTGAGTGTGATTGAGTGGGGCTCATTTTGGAGTGTTTTTTGGGTTAGAGTTAAGGTTAAGGTCGAGGAGCTAACTAACTCTTTAATCCTTTTGCATAAATTTGGGTAGTTTTTGCTTGAGGGATACTCTGCAATTTTTTGTATGTGTGTTTGTGTATGTGTGTATGAGTCACAAGCATATTTCTCCATTTATGTGTGTGTGTGTGTGTGTGTGTGTGTGTGAGCGTGTTTGTCCAAAAGGGTTCACACCAACCTCCTAACCTCCACATCCTTCTGCATTGTGGAATTTCCTCAGCCACACCACGCCCCCACCCCCCCCAGCGCTCCGTCCCATTCGGTCCAGCATTCGCCATGCTGGACCATGGTTTTGTCTACCCTATTTTGTCATCATTTGTCAACAACTCCCGGAATTTTCAGACAATAACAAATGTACAATTTATTTGGACTAATAATTTTAAGTAATACAAAAAAAAACCTCTCAAGAGTAGGTGGCCTAATGATATCTTTTATCTGCTATATAATATATCACCAACATTTAAGTCTTTACTTGCTGTAAATAAGCTCTTACTGGGTGAACTGGACCACATTTTTCTTCTCTCGAGTAAATTAAAGTTTCATCCATATTTAGAGACAGAGTTTCAGTTAAAATTTTTACCCAAGCAGACAACATCCAAAGTAAAGTATATGTCACTTAATATGTTACCGTTATGCCCACATGCACATACTCGACCACCACTACGCTAGCTTCACATTTAGTTTGTTTTCCTTTGGGTTCACTTCCCACAAGCCCTCTGACAGACATCTATCAGTCCTGTCACTGATCTCGCCCCAGCCCCCACTCTGTGGCATGCAGTGGACAGGTATTTGGCCTAGAGGTGTGGGGTAACTTGTTCTATTTGCTCAACTCCATGTAAACTATGCTAAAAGTGCAGCTGGATAGATTTGTACTTTTTTTCTGGAGAGATTTTTGTACAATACTGCAGACGAGCCAAATATATTCTAAAGAACATGTATACCTTTGAACATGTATGAGTATGATGAAGCATTTTAAAATGTAAAGATCCTCCATATGCAAAGGCAAACATTCTAGTAAGAACCCTAAAATTGATCTTTATGTTATGTTAGAGTACTTTATAGGTTTAAAGACTTTTTGTATCTCTTCTGTTGCTATGGTTCTTAAAGGAACAAAAGTGGCTTTGACTAAATTGCAGTTTTTCTCTTTTGGGTTTCGTTTTTTTGGTTCTGTTGGTTGAACACCTAGACTGATTAACTTTTGGTTGGACTTCAGGATACCTTTCCTACTTTATTAACTACACTAATAAAAATGCTTTTGAGTGATGGAACAATCATTTTAGTTCCTAAAAACATGCTTGTTAACGAGAATTGTTGTGAAGAGCTTTTTAAAGATTCAAAAGTACCTCCATACAAAGGTTCTTTAACAGGTCAAGAGATTACATTTAGTGAAAGTCCTTGAACCATCTTCACATTCACACAGCTCCCTAAGAAACTTTTAGTGGATCATTCTTTGGAATGGTAATGAGATGTGTGAGTTTGAAAAACCTTCACAATATTTGGAAGTTCGTTATTAAAAAGTTTTTTCATGCTCTACTTAAGGACTCTAAAGAAGGATCTATTGAAAGGGAACCAAAAATGTATTCTTATAATACGCAAAGAATCCTTTAAATTAGTTTTAACTGTATGTGTGATTTTAGATTCCTCACAACAATACATGTACACACATGTAAAGGCCAGAAGCATTTCACTTTTTGGAGTGGCCATATTTCTTCGCCAAATTCATGTTGACAATATTTCCCTTTCTTCGGGCCATAAATCCAAGTCGTAAATCGCAAATCCAAGTGGTAAGGTGGAGTTGCTTTCTGTGAAAAACAGTCTTTTTCATATTTCTCACCGCAAACACGACGGAGTAAGATTCAATTTTCCTTTGTTCAAGACATTAAGTGTGTGAAAAGAGAACATACAGGCTGTTATTCACTAGTCTTAGTCTCTATGGCCAGAATCGCTGAGTCTGGTATAGGTGGCTTTAGACGGCTCTAGAGAGAGAGGGGGGCGGAGTGAGAGCGCGAGGGCTGTATGTGTTAGTAATTTCAAAGTTGTGGGGGTTCAATTCCCACAATGCACCACTGAATTCCTTTAACATATGGCACATCAGGAAAGGGGTGGTTGACCCCTGGCTTCCAGAGGGTCCCGAGAGACGACTGAGCCTGGCTATGCCATCATCACTCTCTGCAAGGCTGTTTGTGACTGCTAGAGCTATCATTCTGCACCCCCACCCCCCAAGACTCCGCTCAGTGTCTTTCTGGACTTTCAGTGGTGGAGCTCTCCACTCATTCTGTTGTAGCCGCCGTGTAGTCTCTGGCGCTTTTCTTCTGGTGCTATATATCATTTCCACACATGCAATCCATTAAGGTAGAGTCAGGAGAAAGCACAGGAAGCAGTCCCACTGCAAACGTGTTAGCCTACTTTCAACTGTTTCCAGAGGCAGGGTATTGCCCCAGTTCCCCTCCACTTCCTCCCTGTATGATTTTCAGAGCATTTAGACATGAATACTGTCAGATGTCAATGAATTCTGCTCTTAGAGTAAAATGGAGCATGGATCACGGAGCAGAGAAGAGAGAGAGATTAAGATGCCTGCATGTCAGGAAGCCTCAGAGACACAGAGGCTCCTGGAGGAAAGTGGCAGGTAAAATATGGCAAATGAAGCCTAATAAGAATGTATGATAAAGATGTATTCAATTTGTTAATTAAGGTCTGTTATTCAGCTTGCAGCCTATTGGTTAGGGCAATCGCCCTGCAATCAGAAATGTGTGGGTTTGATTCCCAAGAATTCCAAGCACCTCCTGCAGTTCCTTTGAGGGTCCTGTGTGCTGTGGTGTGTTCACATATGGCAGAATGGTCACTTTCACTCTCATTTTTTCAAGTACTGAAACATGTTAATATTTTGAGGTAATGATCGTTTAATCTGGTGAACTTGTCAAACACACTACGGATCAAATATTAGGTTCACCTGTTGATGTGTACAAGCTAGATTCTGATATCATATACAAGATAAAACATATTGGTTATTTTTATAACTTATATCAAATAGTTGAAGAAAACAAGAAGTGAACGATGGATAATGTTATACATTTCTGGCTTTGAGATTAAACCCTCACTTAAAAAAGATAGATATAATAATTTGATGTTAAACAGCTCAGAAATTTTCGAGTCACATATATGTTGTGCAGCTCCCATTATGTATAACCTATTTTAGGATCCATGTCCTAAATTTGTGCTCCATTTTATTACTTCTTATCACATTTGTATAGGTTTAGGTACAATAATAAATCATTAATAAATTATTTTTAACACAATCGTTTTCCACTCTCTCTTTATCCCTTAGAATTAAACAGGTTTTGTTACTGTGTCTATAAAACTGATATGTGTAAATAAGATCTGACAGGTTGTTGTGTCTCATGCCTCACTCAAAAAAATGTTCCAAAAATGGCATGGCATCCCAAAACCAATTAATTAAAAACAGGTAAACAGTTTTCTTTTTGACATAATTTGAACCTTAGAATGTAAAAAATGTTTAAATGCCATTTTAGTCCATTTTGGAACATTTAACTTTAATCCACCATTTATCTGCTATATACTAATATAACTAATTTGTATAATACTAGTAAAACGTATTTGTAGAATTGATTTTATCAATTGAAATATAGTTAAAAGAACTGTTTAGTGCAGAATTTTAGACTCCACCAAGCGACACACTGGCTCCTCTCCTCACTTCTCTCTCAATAACCCTAACCTCTTTATCTAAATCATGGCAGCTTTAACATATTGGATCATCTTTAACTATTCCCTAATGGCTCATGAACCCTTGACAAGAAAGTCATTCCTCCACCAGGATATAATCAAGCTAAAATGACCCTTGTCAGTGATGGCCATCGATCGAAATGTGACTCGTCCAACAGGTGCGTGTCCCAGAGCGGCCCGCTGGCCTCTAATTGATGACTGCCCCAATATCAAAGGCAGGACTAATAACGGCTTTGGGCATTCTATTGAGCTGGAGGGATCCTGGGGGTGGGAGAGGGTCAGGGCCAGGGGAGGGGATGCCTCCAAAGGGGCAGTGAATGGGGCTGTGTTCGAGGGGAAGGTACGGTCAGTGGGAGAGGCTGCAGGGTGAAGCTACACTGGAGGCCAGTTAGCGTGGCGCAGCACCACAGGCCTGTGAATGGGACAGCTGCATCAGCCTGAATAGGAGATCTCTTTGTTTCCTGAAAAAAAATCTGTGACCAATTATCTGCGTCCGTCTCCCGAGAGAAATTCTCAAACACTTTTCAGAGAGTGTTTGTGCTAGGTGGGGGGAGGGTGGGGGTCCGGTGCGAGCCTGGGAGGGTGCAGAAGAAGAAGAAGATGGGATTTGTTGGTTTTTAACCCAAGTCTTCCTCTGAAGGGTCAGAAGCGGACCAATGTCACGACAGGGCCCGAGGCAGATGCAGGCACTGCTGATTTCAAGGAATGCTAAAGTTCAAGCACTTTCTTTCCAATAAAACCTTTAACCATGTTTAGTGGTGTACAGTACATCAACTATAACAGTACATTTGGTACTACAAAAATATTCATTGGTCATTTGAAAAAAAAGAAATGCGTTTTTCAGATTTCATTTCTTCCCCACTAATAAGTTTAGTATAGTTTGTTTTACCAGTAAAAATAATTTTAGTTTGACAATTTCCCAAATTTATTGCAGAAGCTTTTTGATACTGTGCCTTTAAGACTAATATATGTAACTTGGTTCCATCCTGATTGATTTTCTGTTCCTAAATCAAAATGTAGAGTAGAGTAAAACAATCCTAGTAACTTCAGCATGAATGAACATGGTTGAATTATTGTGGGATGAACAGGCAGATAAATGTAAATGTGTAATACTTAATAACAACATACTGACAGCAAATGTTTAATGTCCCTTATATTTTGTATTAGACTGAGGAGTGAATTGTTCATTCTAAAACTTTAACTGTGTTCAAAGCAATAACATTTTGGTTTTCCATGATATGAGGCCTTTAAGAGAGTGTTTCCCTTCTCCTATAACCTTACCAAAGATTTCCCTTCAACAGCGAACTTTTCAAAGCAATTGCAGCAACAAAACCAGGAGGTTTTTTTTTGGAGTGAATTAAAATGTGAAGCTGTCACATATTTTAATAAATAATGGAAATTGAATAACTTTTGCGGTGAAAGGAAGTGGATGGCGTCTGAAAGGTTAAAGCGAAATAATTATATTCCATGCAAGAGTTGTGCTATTGAAAATATGGGCTGTTGGTCACACTTGGTTAGCCGTGGCTGCTGTAAAAGCTGGTCAGTGAGGCCCTGGGATGAGGTAGTTTGGCAGAATGATGTGCTTCCACCCATGTGCAAAGCATTAAGTGTTAATTGCAGTTAAAAGCTCTGCGTTTAGTACGACCTCGTTAAGTATACTTTACTGTCTCCGCTGCATGTTTCCCTCAGTGACAGCCTAAACTGGCATCATGATGATTGCTGATGAAAGTCTGAGTGCTCACTCTGTTCTACCCTTTTAAGAGTTAGGCCTGACTATGGCTTGCATTCAACTGACTTGAGAAATTAAAATTTTCTAAATGTGCAAAATGAAGTCAAAACCAAGGTGCCCGCCACTGCAAACATGAGAGAGAGTGAACGAGAGAGTGAGAGAGATACAGCGGGACAATATTGGCGTGGCTAAACAATATCTCTTCCTTTGACAAGTTCAGTTTCCCTTTCAGCCCCCGTTGTTGTTATTGGGCCTTTTTTGTGATTGTTACCGCGCTTTGGTGATCCTGAGCCACCGCTTTGGAGAACCTTCCGGAGGGTTAGGTATGTTGTGTGCGACCTCTGACCCAGAGGGGGCTGGGCATATTATTGAATGGGTATAGAATGACGGAGCTGCCGCTGACCCCGTTCCGACCTTAGCCTTTCAGGCCTACACGGTGGCCAATAGCGATGGCTCTGGTTGATCTTCACCTGTCAAAGCAAGGCTCTGACTGAAGACCTGCAGTTTGGTTGGAGGAAACCAAAACAAAAAAAAAAGAAAAAAAGAAAAAACTGAGTGAATAAACTGGCCTCTCAGTGGCATGCAGGATGAAAAAAAAGCTGGGCAGACCAGACCAGCACTAATTAAGTTCTGCTCTACTTTGAATAGTCATTCGTGTATTAATTCTTGTTTGGCAAAGTTATCGTATTAAATGAAATGTTAAGTGTTTTGTTTGCTTGGAACACACACATATGAATGATTTGATCTTCTTTGGAACTTGCTACCAGACCACCAAACTTTTTTGCTGGTGACCTGGAGGGCTGTTTGGTGTTCTAACGGTGTTACCCATCTTTCAGTAAGACCTAGCATGCCTTTGAAAGGAGAGTGCTGCACACACACAGCCGGTTGAAAGACGAGTCAGAGTCTGTCAGCGTGGGCTCGAGCTTCCTCTCACCTTCTTTGTTCCTCTGGCTTTGTTTGTCTTGGGGGCTTCTCCTGGCCCATACCTGTTTAAAGCAACAAGAATAATTCAGCCTACATAATGAAGAAAGATTTGTGTTAAAGTGTAAAGACAGCCTCAGGAATTACTCTTGCAGGCTGGCTGGTTTGAAATACTACAATAACAACAGAGGCTTTCCAACAAAAGTATAGCAGATAGGTATACCATGCATTCTTTTTTTCACCATTAACATAACTACAGTTCTGTTAGACACAGCAGTTCACTGCACATTTGGCCTGGGTTATATTGCATATACTTTCAAAGCAATATATTTACAATAAACATGCTTTCCCGTTTGATTTGCTTCAGCTATGGCTATGTTAGCTGCAGCAGTTGATCCTCTTTTACACTCCTAGGGCAAAATTGTGAGGATATGTGAGGATCTGTATGTGGGCCTAAATTCCAATTCCAGTTCATTTCATAGTAGTAACTGGTCTCAAGACCAGGGACCAGGCACATCGCAGATACAGTGAGTAGCCTTGTTGTAAAAAGCCATCTATCCTTAGTGTCGTGCTTGACTGGCTCAGGATTTGCCATTGATCTTTTAGAGAATTGGAATCAGCCATTTCAACCAATGCTATCCCACCTACTTCAAGAAAAGTCCAGTTTTGCCCAGATTCTTTAACCTTGGGTGTTCAGCCAGTATTTTGAATTTGTAATGAAAATATACTAAGTGGATAAAAGTGTTGGGGTACCTCTTAATTATTAAATTTAGGTGGCCTACTACTTCCGAAAATCGAAGTATTCTGGACACAGTATGGGAAAGTACCTTTTCTATTCCAGCATTACTGTGTCCCAGTGCACAAATCCAGCTCCATAAAAACATGGTTGGATGAGTTTGGTGTGGAAGAACTTAACTGGCCCACCCAGAGCTATGACCTCAACCCCATCCAACACCTTTGGGATAAATTGGAATGGAGATTGCAAGCCAGGCTATCAGTGCCTGACCTCATAAATGCCCTATAGAATGAATGGGCACAAAAACCCATAGCTGCAAAGCAGGCATCAACTCTAAAGTCTATAAATTCCCGGTTGGTGTAATGGTCAAGTGTCCCAATACTTTTGTCCATATAGAGTAACTTGATCCTACCTTGGTCAGGACTAAAGTTTTATGGGGAATAAAATTACCAGCAGGACAGCATCACCAATAATGAGTGTAGAGGGGAGAGAAAAAAACATTGAGAGAAGATTTAGGTGTTAAGCTGTGCTCTACAGGAGTAGAGGGCAGAGTGGAAGAGATGAGATGCTGTGGTCCTTTGCATTACTTGAATCCATGTCACCCACTGGTATTCGTTTAAGTCTGTTTTGTGCTGCATGAAGAGGTGATCCGTCAAAATACAAATCGGAGTTTTGCTTATGCCACATGTCAATCAGCCAAGATATGTTGGATAATAGGTTCTCCTTCTTCAACTTAGTGCTTTCAACACAGTCAAGTTGTTTTTTTTCAAGTTGTTTTTAATGCATCACCATCATCTTTGTTTCATCTACTCAAACCACATCCAGCTCTTCATTAAGAAGCCACAAACTTGGTTGTAGTGTAAGATGCACTATGTAGCACCTGTGCAAAGCTAAAGAAGCAAAATGTATTTTTAGTGTGACGATATGGCAAAAACTGAAATAATAATTCGATTTACCACATTTCTGTTTGACCATACTAGCAAGGAATTGTTTCAGATAATGTTAAAGAAATGTAAATGAATAGGTATTAATTGAATTCAGAATTGAATTCAGTAGTCATTAATCAGTGTATATCAAGCTAACCATTTTCTTGCATTTTCTTGCAGAACCGGGGGAATATTCAGACTGAAAGAATGTTCTGCAGAGCCCAGAACTGAACCTAGAACCTTCTCATTGTTAGCTGACAGTGCACAACTGTACCAGGTGGAGCAAGGAAATTACCAAAATATGCTTCCAAAAGAATCCTGCTTTAAAAGCCATAAAGCTCATACGATGCTTTGTTGATGAATTCACTGTTCAGAAGACTTCCATCTTTTCTTGTTGCAAGGAGGTGTGTGTGAGTGTGTGTGTCTGTCTATGTGTGTGTGTATGTGTGTGTGTGTGTGTGTGTGTGTGTGTGTGTGTGTGTGTGTGCAAGGAAGGAGGGAGGGCTACCTGTTGCCTGAAACAGTTGTGCTATTATGCGAGTCTCCCCTGGGGAGGCAGTGGGCTTGTTCCGCTGTTGCTAAAAGACTTGGCCGTGGAGCCAAAGGCACATCTGGTCCATTTGAAGAGTGCAGATGCTGCTTGAAGGCTTCTCCTCCAAATGTTCTGTCTGAAAAAGAGCGGCATTACTGCGGAGGAAACTTCAGTATCTATAGCATTCACAAAGAACGACCTACTGCTGCTTTATGTCTCTTCACGCAAAGTTCCAGCAAGAAACTTGCCAGCCTGCTTCACGCAACAAACGTCCATGTAGGTCGTGCTCACCAGCTCGCAAAGACAGAGGACCATTAAGTTCTGCAGATTTGCAATAATATCAATGGGAGAGCAGTTTCTGGAAAATCTATCTTGACCATTTATGGATAATGTTGACCATTTATGGATTGCAGGCTGAAAAAAACATGTCATTAAGAAAACAACATGAAGAGTGAGCCTGTAATATCGCCGCAGTCAGTCTGTTTTCAGTCCGAGATTAACCCTGCAACTCGAAGTGTCAGTGATGGTTTCTGGAAATGTTGGCTTCAGTTTGCAGTACTTAGTCCATGTTTCTGCGACAGTATTCGCTACAAAAAAACCTTGTGAATAACTATACAGAGAATAATGGAAGAAAAAGAGTTATGGAAAATACAGTGATGCAAGTGCTAGTAGATGTGAATTGACTAATGGAGCCAAACATACACTGACCAGCCATAACATTACCTGCCTGATGTTGTGCAGGCCTCTTTGTGCCACCAAAACAAATCTGACCTCTTAAGGTATTGACTACATTAGTCTTCTGAAGGTGTGCAGTGGTATCTGGCACCAAGGCATTAACAGTATATCCTTTATGTCCTGTAAGTTGCGAGGTGGGGCCTCAATGGATTGGGATTGTCTGTCAAGCACATCCCAGACTACACAAGCTAGCCTTTACTCCTCACATGACTAAGTGGGCCTTTAATCTTTCCTTGGACCACTTTTGGTAGATACTAACCACCATATACCGGTTTCATTCAATAGGACCTTCTGTTTTGGAGATGTTCTGCCCCAGTTGCCTGGCCTTCACAATTTGACCCCTGTCAAAATCCCTCAGATGCTTATGCTTGGACATTTGTCCTGCTTCCAACACATCAACTTCAAAAACACAATTGCTTCCTAATGTATCAAACCCCCCGATAGATGGCATTGTAACAACTATTTTGTGTGTCACTAATATGAATTTTGTTGTATGTTGTAGTTCAGACATGAAATATTAAACCAAAGCAACTTGACCGAATTTTTTTTTTATAATGAGTAATTTCATGATGAACAAGTAATCGGTTTCAATAATACTTCGGAAAAGTACAAATCTTCCAAAATAATTACAATACTACAATTACTTAAGTACTTTCCACTGCTGATAGGTGTGAATATCATTGGTTTTGCTGCAGTAAGAAGTGCTGTTGGACATCAGACGTGATCAGTGCTTAACACTCCATGATCTTTCCTCCTCAAGCACTGGAACCAGGACGAAAGGAACCAGACATTCGTTTTTTTCAGTAGTATGAGTCACAATGGTTTTCACCTCATGCTGTCACTGAAACATGGACTGACTGGTCCAAATGTAGGCTAACATTTCCAAAAGCTGTCAGTACTATCCTCAGTTATCCAGCTGAGTGTCTTTCAGTGAGGTTTTTCTATAAGCCATTACTGCATCATTCAACGAGCAGGTTGGAAAGCACGACTCTGTGCCGAGCATAATATTAACGGTATGATATTTTATAGCTATGCTTATGTCCATATGACTAAGTTTTCATCAGCCCTCAAACTTAAATAATCAGACCGTAAACAGCAGGTTTCCAGGCGACATGGAGCGCAGCCTTGCTCAAACACCATCCCCCCACCCCACCACACACACACACACACACACACACACACACACACCACATGCACTTCGGAAAACACAGCTGAAGGTGCACTCGGATGACCAGTGACCTGTTCAACAGTCCAGTGTTGATGGAAAAACAAGGCTGTGGTTCGCACACAGACAGACTTTGTGTGATGTAGCTGGTGGGGTGGTGGTGGATGGAAGTAATTTCCACTTGGCCACAGAGATTCATCCTGGTGGGGCTGTCTTTCTCCCTCCAGTCTGAAGGGTCTGTCTGGACCTGAGTCTGCTGACCATCTGCACAGCCCTGCGTCACTCAAACACCCATCCACCCACTGATTAGAGGAAGATGGCAATGGGCCAGTACAGACAGGTTAGTGCTATACCTATCCATTCATCCATCTGTGCATCCATCCATCCAGCCATCCATCTAGCCATTCATTTATCATCCATGTATCCAGGCAGCATCTATTCACTGTCTGTCAGACCATCTACATGTTTATCCATCCTCTATTAAACCTGTACTCATATTTCCATTCTTTCATGCATCCATCTGAGAACTGATTTATTACAGAATCTGACCAGAGTGATTCAGATGCTGCGCAGCAGATTGTTACCACCTCTGCCCCCTTTTGCATTGTTTTGTATTTATTGCCTTGTGTGAAGTGTTTTATGTGGAGCCTGTGTCTTGATCACTTTAACTGTGCATTAAATCCTAGCACTGTCTTGTGTGTTTCAGTGAAGCCCTGAAGCAGCAGTGTTTCCTTCCACTGTAAAGTAGGATGGAATGACAAAAGCCTTCATCTTGATTGTGATCTTGATCTTCATCTTTATGTGCCGAGCTCAAGAGAGGCTAAAGAACTGCTGAGGGAAGCCTTGGCTAGGATTAGTGAGGCAATAATGGAACAACAGAGGAAAGCGACCAGATGAAAGTACCCCTCTCCTTCTTGCAGATTTTTTCTTTCGCTTTCATTGTCTCCCCCACCTTTCCTTTGTGTTCTCCTGAGATGAAGGCCATGGTCTACAGACGGGCTGGAGTTGGCCATGTTCCCATTTTCACATCTGCTCCACTGCTGCCTCTTTTCTCTCACACGTATTTTCACAGTTGCTGAGCTGTTAGCTTAGGATTTACGCGTGCACACACACACACACACACACACACACACACACACACACACACACACACACACACACACACACACACACA
>JBBMFX010000035.1:9719170-9731639 GCA_037832545.1 Rhabdalestes septentrionalis | reverse complement strand
TATATATATGTGTGACACGGTGCGAACTTGTTCTCTGCATTTAAACCCATTCATCAATGGAAGCTGACGGCACTCAGGAACATAGCGCTCTGGGAGTAGTGTTTGGGGAGCACTAGTATTCCTGGGATTCAAACCGTCAACCAATTTAGGGGCAACCCCCTAAATACACGGCCACCAGCTGCCCAAACAGAAATTTAGACTGAACTGCTGGAATGCTCCTTTAATGGAAGTCACAATATTAGATGATCACATTTCAACAGAACTGTTTCAATAAATAAACGAATAAAGATCATAAACGAAGGCTCTATCGAAGAACATTTAGAAACAGATCAATCAACAGAGTTTAATGAACTATCACACACACACTCACGCACGCACGCACACACTTCAAATGTTCCCACTTAACTTTATTCACTTTGCGAGCCGGACAGTCTGCTGTCCTTGTGGGGGTTGTTAGCTGTCAGGCTGGCTAACGGCTAATGTGGGGAAGATAACAGCCAGGGGTGTTTTTCTTTCTCTTGACGTTTGTGAGGTGAACGATCACAGTTTTGGGGTGTGCAGGACTGAGCTGGACTCCATGGCAGCCAGGATTTTGCCCGTAGTGAAGTAAGTTTCTGCTTAAATGACCTGTAACAGCAGCAGCATACCTGGAGCACAAGATAAAACCCCAGCTATTGGCAGAAAAACGAGCCACAGTCCGTTAGAATGAAGGTCAATGAAAAAATACATCATTTTGATAATCTGAACTTCATTTAAGTGAATTAATGCCACTGATTTATACTAAATATCAACAGAACGTGAGTTAAGCTCAGCTAAGCTAGGCTAATAGCTAGGTGTCTGACAGGGCAGCAGTGAGATGAAGGGTCTGTTTATCTGAAGGGCATCACTATATTTCAAATACTCCCAGCCACCACCTCGAAAAAGTCTGAAGCATAGAAAATACATAAATAAAATAGTCAAACAGGGAAATTAATATCAGTGTTTTAAGCAGTGCATGAATGTGGGAGTGGTGGTCTGACGCTGGTATCAAGATTTGTTCATACATATCTGCTGAAACCAGTACATACATTTCTGTACAATGTTGAAATTTGGAAAAGTTCCACATATATAGCATTACATTTATAAATAAAACAATCAAACTCGCAATACTATACATTCGGGAGTAGAATAACATCAGTTTGGCCGGAGTGACCTGCATTTGGCTCTAGTAATAGTGTGGAAAAATGCCTCGAAGACGGTTAAACATGCATGTTACTGTGAACCTAAAAACAGAGTTTCGTTCTTGGCATATAGGAATATATTTATACACCAGTCTTGACATACAACCTTTCGAGTTGACAACACTTACTGTCACTCTGACTTAGACGTTTAGCGTCTTTCTTAAGGACAATTTGGGCGAACTGATTTGGTTGCGTGCGGCAGAAAAATATGCAGCAACGCGAGTGAGGTAATATATCATTTCTTTTTTCTTTGGATTCGTTGTTTTCTTGGGTTTTGAACTGTGTTAGGGTCGGTAAGTGACTAGGATGTGTTTTTTAATAAATAACTACATAACTGTCGAAAGAAAAGATCAGTGTCGTAACTCGAGGGCTGTAATTTTTTGTTTAAAGGGCCAACGTCTAAGTGAACCGAAGTGTCTCTGGAAATATGAGTTTAATGTACGGTACACACAGTTTTGCAGTTTCAGAATATTTTGTTCAGTTCCCTGTACAAACAGCTCATATATTGACCTAGATCGTGTTCTGTACTGGACTTGTATTTTACCATGTTCCTGGAGATTGTCTTGTTTCAGTGTGTTCTGTGTGTAGATGCCAAAAACCCTACTGAAATTGAAACTTTGCTGCGAAACATTTACATTATTTAGCAAACGTTTTGTCCTAAGTGAAGTCCATTCCCTAACTACAAGGGACAGTCTCCAAGGAATAACCCAGTGATTATATGCTGAATGTATGATTCGAACCCATGACCTCTTAGTCCAGAAGCAAGTATCCTACCCACTATGACACCATATGTCCCCTTATGTATTTGCTGTTTGTGACATCACAAAAACAACACATATTACATATTAATACCTATTAAACCTACAGCTGTTTAGCCCCACAGTTGCAATTTTTTTCATGTTAGACTCCTTTTAATTGAGCATAACAGAATACATCCAATCAATTTTATAGATAGTTTGTAAATACCAGTCTTAATGGCAAAACAACAGAAACAACCTGTTTAATTCTAAGAGTCAGAGACAGTTTGCAAAATAGTCATGCAAAATTGATTATAACTTCTTATATTCCACACAGCCATTATAAGAGGAACTTGGGGAGAAAAAAAAGAATAGGCCCTTGAATCTAACAAATAAGTGGCTTGTATTTTTAAACACTGGTAAATGTAGGGTTCAATAATCTAGTGCTCCCTAATGGTTTACTTGCAGGCTTGCCACTAAAGTGGGCATCGCTGGAGGAGCTGTCTATGTGGCATATGACTCAGGACTTCTTGGGGGCAGCGACGAGGGCTCTGTAGCTTTGAGCAAAGCTAAATCAGCTGTTCCCCCTGCTGTGGAAGAATGGACTAAGTACTTCGGCTTTGAAGTAAAGTCCACTTGAAATAATTTTGGTAAACCTGTAGTGCCGGTCTGGCCATTCAAAAGCATGCATGGAGTTAGTTTCTTACATGGTCAAATATTTTGTGTCTATTTTTTCTCATTAAAGGTATTCTCACAAAAGAATAAATATGTAAAATGTATTTTCTATTAATGTACCTGAATTTATCCGTAGGGTTAATTGTTTTTCTTTTTCAGCTTCCTGCAGCACCCAAAATTGAGTTCTCCCCAGTGGATGCATGGAATTCAGGTAATCCAGTATGAAATTATAGCATATTTATTGTCCTTTTCTTATTTATTTATTAATAATCCAAAAACATATAACAGTGTGTAACTCCATGCATATAAAAAAAAAACTCTCTACAGAATTTTAAAGTGGGAATATTATATACACTGAAATGTAAAGTGGGAATATTATATACACTGAAATGGACATTTTGGTTTTAGTTTGGGAATCAGAATAGTCAAAGTAAATTATATTATTAATATGTATATTAACCCCAGAAGATTTCCAGACTAAGGCTTATAGTTTATCAGTAGACATTGTGCATGATTCCATAAGATTTAGATTTAGATTTAGATTTATTAAAGATCAACATGGCAGGAAACAACACTCAAAGTGAGACCTGAATTGTGTCAATCAAAAACATCAAAGATAAGATAAAAACAGGCAACAATTAAAATATTAACTACATAAGCTACTATGCAAATCAGCTAAAACACTCAAAACATTAAGAAACATCTAGAAATCAAAAGAAAAACAAAACAAAACATAAATTTAATGATGGCTCTTGGACATTTTAGGGTTTAGACTAACCCAGAATAATCCTTCAGCCCCAAAAGATCCAGCTGCTCATCAAACCCAGCTGGATTCTCTGTGTAATTATTTTTATTTAGTTCTGAGCGATGTTTGTGGCTGCGGGCAGCTGGGCGGAGCGTTTCTTTTGTTTGAACGGAGCGGTGAACCGAGAGAGACGATTCGACTTCTTGCGCGGTTCACTGAAGCCTTGTCCTCAGAATGAATGGAAAGGAAGCAGTATTTAAGCCAGTATTGGTTTATAATTGTGTGGTAAAGATAAGGTGTCTCCAAAGAAAATGGCGCCTCAGAACTTTTCCTCTCCTCCACCACAAATGAAGCGCGATATGAACCAAATCATGAGTCATTAATCGTGAAACGAACCGAATCGTGGGTTTGGTGTGTTGTTACAGCTCTAATATATATGCATGTATATACAGTTTAAAATGCAGTATGTGCTGTATGGATTGCATATGGCAGAAGGGTGTGTATGGAGTGTTGGTGGTCAATGTTCACTGTTCAGCAGTTTTATGGCCTGGTGGAAAAAACTGTCCCTCAGCCTGCTGGTACAGCACTGCCATACCTCCGACCTAACAGGAGTAGTTTGAACAGACTGTGACTGGGGTGACTGGAGACTTTGATGATGCTTCTTGCTTTTCTCTGGCACCTTTTCATGGAGGGAAGCTCACCTCCAATTATTTTTTCAAAGCACCACACCACTCTCTGCAGAGCTTTGTGGTTGTGGCCAGTGCTGTTGTCATAGGACCAGCAGCCTTTGGACTGATGGTGATGTGGAAAGGGCCAATCAGTTTAATCTGTTCTTCAATTAGGGGTCGCACAGGTCAGGGAATTTGGGTGTTCATTTAGGTGCCAAATCAGGGAATTATCAGGGAATTTTGTTAATAGCATATAGTGCAGTAGCCAAAATCTGATGTGTATATATGCGTCTTTGTTCTCAGTTCTTGTTTTTGTGTTGCTCAAAACATCTCCCGCTCTAAAAATATTCAACATTCTAGAACACGAAATCTTTGCGAAGTCTGTGTCGACATGTCCTTACACACGCTAACTTACCAAACATATCAGGCAAGTGTAAATTATAAAGATATTTGGTTGATGACAGAAGAGCAAAATGCAAAGTATGTAAATCGCTCAGACTTCTAATATGGGAGAGCGTGCACTTACGAGCCGTGCGACTTGGAAAAAACATGTTGCGGAGGTGAAGATGCTGACAAAAATTAATCTAGTCTCAACTTCCCATCACTGCACTTCTCCAATCGTCCACATTGAGCAGCTTTATAGCATATAGAGCTGCTTTTTTCAGAAAGGCACATTTTACTATGGCCATTTCTAGATAAATCATGCCTGTAGAGGATGTCAGAGGTGAGGTTGGAGTTTGGTCCATTCAACATGCAGAGCTGCCTCAACTACAGTGATGTAAATGCAGTTTTGAATTCTGTAACTCCAATAAATGCCCTTTACTGCTCAACATCCAAACATTATAATGGACATTGCTTTATATGGGAGGTCTTGGAAATCTATTTAGACATTTATTGTATTTTATACACATTTTTTTATTATTTAATTTTATTATTGTATTCTACCTTACTTTTATTTTTACCTTATTCTGGCGCCTTGAGTCTCTCTGTGTCTGTGAGTTGTGGTAGCCACCACATAAGCAATGTCCTTTGAGATCAATACTATTTTCTGATTCTATGAATTTTGTTCCCTTACAGGAGTGCAGAAGTCTATCAGTGCTCTGTCAGTCGCTCCAACTGCCGTGTATGACTACACCGGCCAAGGCCTGCAATACCTGAAGGACTTGACCAAATGAACTTGTTTCATGCAGCTTAGATGACCACAACTATGGTTCCAGTGGGTGAACTTCAGATCAAATTTTCCACTGTTTGCTTCACTCAGCCATGCTCTCCCATATGTACTGGAACGCTACGTTCAAGGAAAAGACAAAGACCGGTCAATTTTGCCGGAAGCTCAACTGGTTTGCATTGTTGTTGGCTTGGATTCTGCCCTTGTGTTAAAGTTTAAAAAAAGATGCCCATTCTAAAGGTGTTTTGTATTGAGTAAAATAAATACATGGAGGGAATATACACAGCATAATGTTTAGTATTGATTTATTTATATATTGTTTGTAGTTTTTCCCACCTGGTCCTTTATCAGCTTTCATGGTTGCATGCTGCTGGTCCAATGGAAAATAAATCATGGCTATATTCAACAACTTGGTCATTTGTGGTAATTTATAAACCTAAAGAATTCTTTAGATTGAGTTTCCCTAAACATTTTGTCTTGGAGGGCCAGAAAAACAACACAAAAAATAAAGATAAACCTGTATAAACAATGTGGATTGAATGGGAACTAAGAACTGGACGCTTTTTAGAGGTTTAGAGATGGTTAAGCTGAAATACATACACACACACACAAACACACAAAGAAAATTTAAGAGTCCTGGCATTGAGCTACCACTGGTTACCATGTGAGAATAACCCTCTGGTTAGATTTCTTTCATTTGTATTCACAGGCACTGACACATCTAAAGCTTCTAGAAAATCTCAAGTTCTTTTTTCCCCTTATTCAATTTGTCACACCCATTCCAATTTGGTTGATTTGTGGTCATTTTATAAAAGGTTGGTGGTTAATTTGACCCATTAGGCCCTAAATTCAGAGCCTGAAGGCTAAATCAACAGGAGAGTTCACTTAGCTGTCTGCCCAGATATCACAGAAAAGCAATTCTGACTGGATTCCATTCTGTTGGACGTTTGAAAAATGAAACCCTGTTGTTTCCAACAGAAACGTAATAATAAAGTAAGAGTGGGACTGCAGCAATAGAATGCAAACATGATTCTGCAAGAAAAAAAAAACTAATAGCAGTTTAGAAACTAGAAAAAACAATTGGCATCAGAAAAATAAAATTTATTTATGAAGCATTCACATACAAGTAGCAGCTCAAGTTGATTATAATACATTTTGCTAACAGTAATGAATTAAATTGAAATTAACCGCAAACGTTCAAATAAATGTAGACAACAGAATAAAATATTTTATTAAAAGTGTGTACAGAACGTAATTTGAATTTCACAGTTTAAAAGCATAATAACATAAGAAGTCTCCACTTCGAAATGTACAGAGGATATCTACAGAAGGCCAGTCAAACCGAGAGGACATGGTCATCTAGCACATGCACACACTTCTGTTACAATATATGTAACTTCACATTGAAAATAATTCAGTTTTTAAGACATCAGTTAATCAGCCTGGATCAGTGTGTTCTATAATAAGAATTGAATTGTCACTGTGTGCAAGAGCTTCAGCTACTCCTGAAAGTTACATTATTGCTGCATGTGGTGATGGTGAGCTTTTAGTGTGGTTTCTCTCGAATGTCGTTCGAGTCTAGCCTGGAGGTTTCAGTTTCCGTCAGGCTGCCTGATGCTTAAAATGACATTCGGCTGTTGCGGGAATTTTAATCAGAGATGATACTTAATATTTTCTACCACACTTTACAGCATCATGAAAAATATCATATCCAACAATCACAGTCAGTCAGGTTAAGCTACATCTACCGAAAGAAGAAGAAGATAAGGATTAAAAAAAAGGAGAAGATGAAGAAGAAGAAGAAGAAGAAGAAGAAGAGAAGCTCAAGCACCTTTCTTGATAATTTTCTTAATCCAGGCTCTGTGTTTTGAAATCTGAGTGTAGACATTGGGTACATTTGGATAATCACAATTTCCATTGAAATTGAAAGAGACGATGCCCACCACTACACCCTTACACACCAAGGGTCCACCAGAATCACCCTGCAAGAATTAAACATTAAGAATTAGCCTTAGGCGACACCTTGATATTATGTTAGGAAATATGACGGCATTTCTTACCTGGCATGCACCACTTTTGGTCCCATAACCCCCTGCACACAGCACTTTGTCTGGGAGTTTAACCTTCAAATTTCTCCACTCGGCCTGGCAGTCTTCGAGGCTTATGGTTGAAATGCTGGTCACCAGAAGGTTGCTTACTGTGTTTTGGTTCTCAGTCTTTCCCCATCCTGCAACCTGGCACTTGGTGTTGGGCTTGATTGGTTTGTCGTTACTTGGGATTTTGCTAGACTTTATGAATTTATTCTTTTTAACATTCCTGGAAAGCTTTTTTTTTTTTTTTTTTTGGGGGGGGGTAGAAAAGACACATTATCTTATCAGTATCATCTTCAGTACATACTATTGGGTCAGTTCTGTATTGTAGTTTTGGCAGTCTTCCAATCAAGTATACCAACTAATCTCAGCTATCCTACAGAGAGTTGTAAGAGCATACATCAATCTGGATGTTTTGAAGTGTAGCCTTCATGGATCCGCTTAGTTTGTCCAGTACATCCTCTCCTCTAATATCAATTATTATTTTAAACATTGTAGAATTTTTGAAACAATACCTTCAGAAGCATGATGTCATCTCCAGTCCTAGGATTTTTGTATGCTAATGGTTTGTGAAAATTTTCCACAGCATATCTGTCCAGATGATCCCCCGATATGCTGTGAGTGCCAAGGACCACACTTGTGTTTTTTCTTTTGGAAGGGAAGTGACACTTCATTAGCACTAATAAAAAGAATAATGCACCTTTTTCTCATGCACAGAGTGTCCGAAACCCTACCTCTCACCACAGTGTGCAGCAGTGAGGACGTATCTGGAATCTATGAGGAATCCTCCACATTTGTGTTTCCCATCAACTTGCACTGATGCCATGAACTGCAGAGAGTCCTTCTTGGCTTTTGTGCCATCAATGATTTCCTCTCCATGTGTGGCTAGAGGAAGAAATTACCAGTCAAACTATCATCATTAGAAATGGCAACATTTTTTTTATCTAGATTCAAAACCAAGCACTTACCATTATAAGCCAGTGTGGCCAACACTGCAGCTAGCAGCACTCGGTGAACAGTCATCATCCTGTCAGTAAGCCCATGAGTCAAAGACCATTCTAGCTACTTATATACTCATTGCAGGACTTCCTCGTTGTGGTTTTCTCTTCTAGAGCAAATGTGTACCCACTTTCTCTGCACTTGCAGTGCTGTTGAGATCGTCAAAAATGTCAGTTTGCATTATATTTCCATTTACAGCCTTTAGCAGATCTAGTCTTTTTTACCACAGTCTCCCTGAAGCAACGTGGAGAGTCTTGCTCAGAAACCCAGTGGTGCTATGCCAAGGGTAGGCCTTGAACCCATGACCCATCTTGGTCCAGAGGCAAATACCCTACCCATTATGCCACCACCACCACATTAAATCATTGAAATTATATCCCAGAAATGATTTGCTGTGTATTACATTCAAACATTGAAATGGGTAATCCAAAAGCAATGGTGTAACACAGTGCTGTAGGCACAGCCTGAAACAAGCATACTAGTTCTCATACAGTCAGATGAGTCCAGAAAACCGTACAGAACTGAATGCTTAACCGCCAAAGGGGCCTGGTGGTTTAGAGTGTATGCCAAGGTGCACAGGAGCATCATTGTGCTGAAAAGGTTATTCTTACATAGACTTCCAGAAGGCCTCAAGTTCTGTTTTCACCTTATTAAAGTTGTCACACCCATTCAAAATGTGATTGTTTATTTTGTGGCCATTTTATAATGTTGGTGGTTAATTGAACCTGTTAGGCCCTAAATTCAGAGCCTGATGGCTAAATCAATTGGAGACTTCACAGTGACTTTAAGTGTATACTAACATAAGATGTCTCCACTTTTTCTTTGATATTTACAGAAGACACACATTCTGTTAAAATATATGTAACACGTTGAAAATAATTCGGTTATTAATGTATCAGTTAATCAGCCTGGATCAGTGTGTTCTATAATAAGAATTTAATTGTAATTGTGTACTAGAGCTTCTGCTAATCCAAACAGTTACATAATTGCTGCATGTGGTGATGGTGAGCTTTTAGTGTGGTTTCTCTCGAATGTCACTCGAGTCTAGCCTGGAGGTTTCAGTTTCCGTCAGGCTGCCTGATGCTTAAAATGACATTCGGCTGTTGCGGGAAATTTAATCAGATATAACCCTAAATCTTCTACCACAAAAAAACTCAGTTGCATTAAATCAGGTTAAGCAACATCTACAGAAAGAAGAAGAAGAAGAAAAGCTCAAGCACTTTTCTTGATAATTTTCTTAATCCAGGCTCTGTGTTTTGAAATTTGAGTGAAGACATTGGTTCCATTTGGATAATCACAATTTTCAGTAAAACTGAAAGAGATGCCCACTGCTACACACACACACACACAAAGGGTCCACCAGAATCACCCTGCAAGAATCACACATTAATATTAGCCATAGGTGACACCTAGATCTCACTTGTTTGGAAATATGATGGCATTTCGTACCTGGCATGCACCACTTTTGATCCCATAACCCCCTGCACACACAGTACGTTGTTTGAGAGATTAAGATTCACTTGTCTTTAGTTGGCCTGGTCTTTGAAACTTATGGTTGAAACATCAGCCATGTCATTTCTCCCACTCAAATATTAATTATTATTATAAACATTACATACATTTTGAAACCATACCTTCAGAAGCATGATGTCATCTCCAGTCCTAGAATGTTTGTATGCTAATGGTTTGTGAAAATTTTCCACAGCATATCTGTTCAGATGATCCCCCGATATGCTGTGAGTGCCAAGGACCACACTTGTGTTTTTTCTTTCAGAAAGGAAGTGACACTTCATTAGCACTAATAAAAAGAATAATGCACCTTTTTCTCATGCACAGAGTGTCCGAACCCTACCTCTCACCACAGTGTGCAGCAGTGAGGACGTATCTGGAATCTATGAGGAATCCTCCATATTTGTGTTTCCCATCAGTGCTGTTGAGATAGCCAAATGTCAGTTTGCACTGAATCTAATACCACAAAAAGTATTTGTAAAATTTAATTCAAACAAATCCACTGAGATGGGTCATCTAAAAGCAATGGTGTAGCACACTGCTGTAGGCACAGCCTGACATAAGCATACTAGTTCTCAGTCAGATGAGTCAAGAAAACCTTACAGAACTGAATGCTGAACCACCAAAGGCCTGGTGGTGTAGAGTGTATGCCAACGTGCACAGGAGCATCATCATTTGTTTTTTTATTTGCTGAGTGGTTATTGCTTCTAGGCTTATCCACTAAAAAGTAAAAGTACTTCCAGTTGACCCGGGCAGCTATGGGGCAGAAATTTAATCGCGATATCGCCTCTCAGTACCTGTGGTACATTAAACAGGGAAAATGGGCGAGCATGAGGATTCTGGGAACTAGAAAACTTGGTCACAACAATTCTATTGCAGCAGGACCTGTGAGATATTTCATTCTCAAGTGGTTTGTGCTTACCAAAAGTGGTCCAGGTAATGACAGCCTGTGATCAGGTGACAGGGTTGTGAGCAGCCAGGCCGCATTTATTCACCTGGAGCGCGGAGGGAAGCCCCTCTGGTCTGATTTCTCACAAAAGCTACTCAAGCGTAAATTACTAAAACATGGTTTGCAGTCCATGAACAAAAGTTGTTAGAACACAAAGCACTTAAAGGATCTGCTGCCAACATCATGGTGCTGCTACACAATATGGACAAATGTATTGGGACGCCTGACATTAATGCCAGCAGGAACTTTGCATTCAAGCACATAGACTTTAATATGGAGCTATAAAAGCTTCCACTCTTCTTGGAAAGAGTTTCTGTGGGAATTTGTGCCCATCCATTCTGTAAAGCATTTATGAGGACAGGCATTAATGGCATTGATGTCACAATCTCTGTTCCTGTTCATTCTAAATGTCATTAGATGGGCTCTATACAGCCATTCAGGTTCTTAGACATGGAACTCATCCAACCATGTCTTTGCGGAGCTTGTTTGTGCACAGGGCCACAGTCATGCTGGATAACCTGTGCCCATTGAAGAATGGACAAAATGTAGTGTTAGGCTGAAAGATTAAGACTTATAATAGGTGGCTGAGTCCAGATGCTGAAAAAATAGGCATGTTCCAATACTTTTGTCCATTAGAGCCCTGCAAACTTTATTTTTTGCAAATAATTGTACATAAAATATTGCATATTCAATTGCAATTAGTCATTGCTTTCTGAGTTTGAACACATGTTGTAATAGGTTGAGTATATAGGAAGACTTGTGGGCAGTTTGTAGGCTACGATATGAGCCGATATGAGCTTTTTTCCGGTTTGTGTATACATGACACAGATGCACACAGAGATACACATATGCATACTCCTGCACTAAGTATATATTTAGTGCATAGAAAGGTGTTCAAGAATAAACTGGAAGAGTGACCTAGGTTAGAATGAACTAGAATGAACTAAATTAGCCATTTCTGTAGCTTAAATTTACAGACAGCTGAATGTCCCACTTGGCAATTGTAGCTTAACTATTACTGGTAAATATTTAAAGTGAGCCTAAGAATCCTTCATGCTAACTAACAGGTCAAAGATGCACTCTTGTACTTTTCTCACCATGTGCACTCTTTTTCTGCCGACTGTGACACACAGGCTGACGGTAAAAGCCTCATGCTTGTGGTATTGTGCTCAAATGCAAGACCACCAACCTACAAAGGAAAAAAGACGACCCTGCAGAACAAAGCAAACCACATGTTTCCACTGAGGTGTTTTTGATGCTCTATGAGATAAGGGCATGGTCTTGTTTGTGGTTTTAATTTTGAGACTGCACATATGAGACTCCAGATCAAGCACATGTTTAATGCAAAACCAAAGTCTTTAACAAATAAAAGACTATGAAAATATTGATGGCAGGTGCTCATTCCTAAAGGAGACATTGAATCTTTGAAGGAAATGAAGCACACTGCAGTGACCTTACACTCCAACAGCCCCCCAGACTCACCCTGCAGTGAGATGTGTTTGTGTTGAAATAGTACATTTAGTTTAGCATCATATTCAAAGCAATAAGCCTGTGGTATAATAATAGTAAAATAATATAATAATAGTATTATTATTATTATTATTGTCGTTGTTGTAGTTGTTGTTGTTGTTGTTATTATTATTATTATTATTATTATTATTCTTATTATTATTATTATTATTATTATTATTATTATTATTATTATTATT
>JBBMFX010000035.1:9707730-9719070 GCA_037832545.1 Rhabdalestes septentrionalis | reverse complement strand
CTACAAGAAGTGAAACATTTTGCACGGACGTTTCTCTGCTGATCTTGCGGCGATTTAGGTGAAATTATATGAAGGAGGAAAAAAAAACGTCTTTCCGGTTAAAAAATGCATCGTAACACACATTACTCACATTTGTACCGAGTAAAATATTACCAATTTTTGTTCTGTAATGCCTTACATTACATGCATTACAGTAATTAGTTACCCAACACTCTTTGTAACCCACAACTGTTGAGCATACTGGGCCAGGACATAAGCATGACTTCTGGACTTGACTTAAACACCTAAACAAAAACACAGTCCACATTAGTCGTTTGGAATCAAAACTCATATCAAACGATTAAACAGACAATCCTCAGAACATTAGTGAAAATTTGTGAAGTTTGTTTACGTAATGGAGGTCGATCATGGAAGAATGAGAGCAATGACAGGATGTTAAGCTGTGAGAATGAGAAGCTCTTTTATCAAAGAGCCATATGAAGACCGTATACAAACTGAAACCCTCAGTCATGTTGAGGAATGAAGAAGAGGACATACCAAAAAAAGGAAAGTTCTTCTCTGCTCCAAAGTCCTGAAGTGATGCTCTGTCATAAAATCAGTGTCCCCCAATGGTCAGGGAAAGGCAAATTCAAAAATAGTGTTGTACGGTTGAGCAGTGCATGCACTGATACTTTTAATAACTGGAAAGCTGGAACGGAGAACAAGTGTATATGCACAGTGTAAGAGACACACAAAAACTTATCATGGCATTTGTCATTTAAATCAAAATAGTGACGTTTCAAGTTCTGTAAAGCTCTGAGAAGAATCCATGTGGTGGCATGAGGACTGAATGTCCTTCACATGGGCCACCATGCTTGATGTTTTTTTCCATGATAGTTCCTGAATGTGGCCTGTATCCATCAGACCTTCACCTACTGTCACTACCATCCACAGTCATGGTAAAAGTCATTCGGTAATTACTGAATCACACAATTTGTTTTCCATGTAATTTTGTGGACCTCCACCACATGAATATACAAATGCATTATGTAATCTCTCATAGCTCACCAAGTAGAAAATTGTGCCATTTGACTGAATGATCTGAAGTGGACTGAGCTATAGTTATATTCACAGTTGCATGCATGCAGTTGCACCTTCTATAAGAGCACATGGCACAATGTGTTCAAGCAAGAAAAGAAAACTGGAAGTTTTATTGCCAGTGCTGTAATATGCCAGTTCAGACAGGAGATGGAGCCACAGTGGTGTTAAGTCTGACTCGCAGCACAGACCCGGTTTTGGTGCTCCTAGTTTCTATATTTGTGCATTTTTGCTTAAATTGTATTCTCATTCAGAGGGGTGGAGGTACACTAAGCAAGCCATCAGTTTATTTGGTGTTAGATATACCATCAGACTTAAAGATTTATTTATTTAATTAACAGGCTAAACAAATTCAAATTCAAAATGCAGTGATAATCGTGAAATTATCATGAAATAATTTTCAATTATAGAAAATGTAATGAGAGCAATAATATACCAGAGACACCAGTCAGTCTTTAACCATATATTTCTTATTTAGTGTGACCATGAAATTCTTTCAGTGTGACCATGAAAAATATTAGATATGAATTAATATAAAAATATACAGATTTTTTTTGTGAGCATGTTTTTTCATAGTCTAGCCATTAATTGCAAAGCCTGCCAGTTTTTTGTGAAATGTTATATAAAATGGTTTTTGACAGTACAATGTTTTATTATGGATATGTATATATGAAACTATGGTGCAGGCTCTTTCTAACTCAATTCTTTCTAACATGTGTGTACATATGTATAATGATTGTAAATATACATATGAAAATGTACTATATGTATATACAGTTTTCTACAGTTAGATGAAGCTCTTTTTTCAATCTTTTCACAGAAGTCTAACACCCTGCTGATCTACAGTCTCACTGTTTCCTCCTGAATAGACTAAAATTAAAAGTCTTCTATGTCTGAGTAAATTGCTTCAAACTATTTATCAGTAAATGTGATAATATTCAAATAAATGGAAACATTTTACTGAAAGTCAGCATTCGTAACGTTACACGATTCCTGCATGAGCCTGTTATGGAGCTGGAAATAAACCTACATTAATATTAGACTTAAAGAAAAAGGTGCTTTTTCCCTAATAAGCATCCATTTTAATAAAAGCTTCGGTCAATTTATTTTAGACTGTATTTTTTTTTTAAACAAGCCTTTATAAACGTTTATGGAGGTACATCACAGTCTAATGGATTTGTCATGTAGCACTGTGTTATTTCAGTGTTAATTCATACATTAATTTGACAATGATTACAAATAGCACTGGACTCCCACTTGATGAGGTTTAGAAAATGCCCCACTGACATGCAGAAAATCAGAAACATGTTCATGTATTTACATTTTAAAAATGCATTCTCTAGTAATTTTTGATAAGTAATATAATGTAAATAATTAACTTTACATTATTGTGGTCAATTAAATATTAAATATCTAGGCTCATGCATCCAGCCCAGTATATACTGGTGCTCGAAATAAAAATTATGAAAGCTCTTTGTTATATGCTAAAATTGAAAGTGCATGTATCTACAAATGGGAGACGGTTCTGAAGACGTCAGTGAGACTGGCTGCAGTACAGCAGCATTTTTATTCTCTGTTGTCCTTTCTCTTCTTTCCTTTCATGCGGGGCACAGAATCTCTCTCTCTCTGATCTCTAAACTCCTCCCATGTAGATGGAAGGTCCTCTAATACTATAATTGGATGGCTGTATAGATAAGGACGGGCTCTCCGTCTTGTCTGGAGCTTTGATAATGCCTGGGTATCCCTCAGTGTCTGAGAAGTGCTGTCCAACATCACATGGCATACAAGACTTTATTTCATTTTGACATTTTGACATAACTAATTGAAATTGCAATTTGTAAAGTCTGTTTGTGATTGATTATCGTGCTGAAAAATTGTTGAACAGATTCCATTGTCAGGTATGGCAGCGAAGACTGCAAAGTCAGTGCTGTCTTCGTTTTTGCAAAGCCTGTCTTATCTTCATTCCTGAATGAACTACACGATGACAGCTTTGACAGTTTGAGCTGAAACCTAACTGGCTGGTATTTTTTGGTGAGTGTGTGATAGATTCCATGGACATGGTCCAACACAAATCAACATTTTACCAAATGTGTTGGGGTGATGAAAATCTACCCTTAAATATAGAATATAAGAGGGAAAAAAAACATACCTTTCCATCTCTGAGCCAATAAAGACAGAGCGTGCTACTGCCTTGTTGCATTGCTTGGAAAATATCACAGGCCATATAGTGACAAAAGACAGAGACCATGTAGTTCTGGGCGTAATCTCCTCACACACACACACATACACACACACACACACACATGCTTGTTTTGAAGGCAGGGGTGGACAGAGGTTTGGCATGGCTCTAACTTTGCTTGAACCCATCCTGACTTCTACCTTTTCCAGTCCCTGAAAAGCCAAAGACAACCTTGTGATGTTGACTGGGATGGCAGCCAAAATATGGCCCTGCTTCAGCTGGGGCCAAAACTCTCTCTAGCAGGGGATAGAAGGCACCTCAGCTCCTCTCTTTGCCCACCACAACCTGGCCAGCTCAAGTCGTCGTTTTGACTCCCCCCGCAGGCATGTTGGGAATTGAGGCCAGGGGCAGAAGACTGCTGGGTCTCCACAGTGGAGGCACATACCTCAGCAGGGGCGCGGCAGGTTTTTTACAGGGCCATGAAGTGTGTGCCCCATCGAGAGACGCTGTGTCTCACGCATCCAGTCGCTTCAGACAACTTGCTAATCCACAGCACGATGACAAGGCCCATTGTAATGAATCTGCTCTCTTCTGCCATGGCTACAAGTGAACAGAGAGACTGGGACAGTCTTTCTAGATTCCTAATTTTTTGTCATGCAACAGGTCATCTCAAGCTATATTGGGAATTCTATTGGGCAGACAGAAATTGCTAGCATCACTCTATGTCAGATGAAAACACTCACCTATAAGTACACTGGAGTACATTTATGCACAGAGCAGAAGGCAAGCACACCTATAAAAATACAGGTGGCAGGAGGCTCCCATATGTTGCCTCTATTATGAGATCACGAGTTCAGCCCTTGGTGCTTCCATGGACATCTATGACCTGGACTCTAAGACTGTAGTCTCTCTCTCTGGGTGGGTAAATGGGCTTCCATCCCTTCTCCTCACTCAGTTTGATGCTAGAGAGCACAGGTGTCTATTAGTTGACACAACAAAGTTAGCACTCCCTTGCAAGTGTGGTCAACTGTTCCATGACACTGACAATTAAAAAGATGTAGTGACTGTCTTCCCATGACTCAGAGGAAGCACATGCTAGCCTTCACGCTTGTGGTCTCATGTGGTTGTAGGAGTCCTAGTTGCAGATGGAATGAATTGGGCATGACTAAATTGTATGTAAATACAAAACAGGGGTTCAACAAGTTGAAGATTTGTCTGGGTGATCCCAGGAAACGGTTCAGTGGCATCATTCAAAGAACACTTTTTTGAGTGTGTGGGTTGAACGTGATGATTATTTACAGTACTGGGAGAAGAGAAGAGAAGAGAAGAGAAGAGAAGAGAACAGAAGAGAACAGAAGAGAACAGAAGAGAGAACACTCTCAAAGACGAGAGGAGAATAGAAGAGATCAGAAGAGAGAACACTGGAGAGGAGAATAGAAGAGGAGTTTGCCCCCGTAGGCAAAGCCATTCACCAGAGTAACTTGTCTGTTTTTGTAACAAAACGCAACTAATCCTAAATTCGCAGAACTGTGAATGGCCCTGAACAAATAGGGGGATTAGAGGGGCTCTCTGAGAGATAGAGGGACTTACAAATGATCTGTGGTGGTCCTCACTTTTTCTCAGGGCCTCGATGCCTGCCAACCCAGAACAGGAGCTGCTCCACAGCTCTCGCAGCATTTTAGCTCACCTTTCTCACAAGCTCCTTTATTTGTAATTTGGCATCCACATTTGTCTTTTTGCCTGCAGAAATGTAATTTGTGTAATAAGTATATATTTTTTCCTCTCACCCCATCTGGATGCAGTGTACCATGCTACTTTTACAAATGGTGAAAGCTGTGGTGGCCAAAAACTTTGAAGCCCCAGCATGATGCTAGAGCTGGCATTCAGGGAGGCTTTTTGGTCTCTGAGGCAAACGTGGACCCGTGGATATGTTCTGGAGGTAGTTACATGACCTAATACCAGAACAGCATTTAATTAGGCACATGCATACTGTAGGAGCGCTGTATTTGTGCCTTGCGTGTGAAGGGGCCATGGGTTCAGGGGGTGAATAATAGAGCTACTTGACATTTCTGAAAGGAATGCCTTCCCCTGCACCACAGCCGAGAGCATGGGAGCTCAGCAAAGGCCATTTGTAGGATCTCGAGGATGGAAGCAGATGTCTGTTACTGCCATCTGCAAATAACATCTCTAACCACGTAGGATCTCAGGTTATACCACACAAAAGCTGAGATGTGCATGTAATCAACAAGTCACTGGCGCCCACCAGTGGCACATATTTAAAAACATCACCTGAGGACTCCTGCTGGCACAAAACCTTGCAGCCGCCAGAAGACATGCTTGCAGGACTGTCCATGTCCCTGTGCACTCTTCTCCTTTGAAGCATTCCACCTTGATTTTCCATGGAGAGGTTTTCAGGGGGTGGGCAGGGGGAGGGTGATTGCTGCTGATCAAAGGTCCATAGCTTTGATCTTTTGGCCTCATTGCTGCCAAGAGATCACTCTGGTCTCTCTGGCGAGGGAACTGACAGGACAGTAGAGCAACAATGATAATTACAGGCTCCTCATTTTGTTTCTGTGCTTTCGGAGCAAAGGACTGGCATAAACAGATGGCCTTACCTTAACGCCAAGGAAAAAAAAAAGAGACAGAGAGGGCTGAATTCCTGGACTGTTGTGGGAGCGACGACTGAGGTAAAGAGCCTTTGACTATCAGACAGAGGACAGGCAGAAAATAGGATAATGTAGGGAACTGCATGCTGTAAGGAGGGCATCACGTTTTTGTTTGTATTATTTATATAGCTTTTTTCATTACATCATTTAGTGGTTTTACCGGATGTAGGGCTTTTCCCTTATACTACCCTGTAAACCTCAACCTGGTATTTAAATCTGAATTTAGGGGGAATTTCCCTACATTACACACTGATAAAAAAGTTCACCCATCATTCCATCCACATCTGTTGCTCCTCTAAACTGTAACTGAATGTCTTTATTTGCCCAACACTGTAGCGGCATCTGCTATAGCACACTATTGCACATAACAGGGCCCACATACATGCAGGGACATTTCACAGGATGGCACAATAGGTAGGCTGGTTCCCCTCTTCCTCATGCAGCCTTTTGATTCCTCCTGTCTCACTCTGAGCTCTGAAAGGGCCGGTGTCCGCCCATGCACGCTGTAAGGAGCTCCTGCAGTGCCTTTTCTGATCAGAAGTGCAGGTTCTTTAAAGGGTATGGGAGGTCTATTGTGTCAAACATCTTACATCTGGTCATATTCATGCCATACAGCTACTATTGTTAACAGTCCTTTTAGCATTGTGTCCGCAGATGGAAAAGGTCAGTAATAAGGGATGTACCATTATCTGTGCAGGATTCAAGCTATAATTACTATAAGTGACAGTCTGTGGGTTCGCTCTTTGGGAAGACTCAATAACCTCTATTTTTAGGAACCTGTATCAGCGAGGAACAAGAGCAATCACGGGCCAGACTGTACTTTCTGTGTTTCAACAGAACACCGTACAGAGAAGAGGAGCTGATCACAGAGCAAGAGTTAATACATATACTTAAAACATATGGAGCTTGATACATCAAGATCTAGTTTAAATTATGTATTTATAAATAATCAAAATTGAAAAGTGACCATATAAAATGCCATGGCCTAAAATGGGCCGCACCATTTTTTCATGCAATCACAGGGGTTTTTTTTGTGGTTACATGTGTTTCATTTATTATATCTTCTCACACGTCGTGACATGTTTTCTCTGTGTTTGTTTCATATATAAGCTTAGTTTACATCTTTTTAGATATGATCATTTTCATGAGGGTCAAAATAATGTGATTTGTTTAAAAAGTTCAAATTCACATTTGAATAAATAAAATTCTTGTGTGTGTTTTTAGTCTGTCATAAACTTAGGCCAGCACTGACATGCACGTGACCATTTCAGACAATTTAGTTTTATTTTCGTTTGTTCATGGGATCAAAGAAAATCCAAAAAACAGCATGAAAATCGTCATTTTAAAAACACATCCACCTTTTCTGTGTCCACCTTGCTGCCTTTTCTATTGTGTCAATGTTTGATGGACCAATAGAAATGGTCCAAAATTACATCCCATTACAGTAATGTGCGTTTACATGTGGATCATTTTTTTCTGTCGGGTGACGGTACCATTTCAGTGGATCTCTATAACAAGGAGTCTGAACATTATGGAATTTTCCTCTATTATGCCACCAGATCAAGTCGTGGTAGAACAAGACGTCTATGGCAGCTCTAAGCAGGGTTCTGCTTGCCCTTCAGCTCATGAATCCCTCATCAGTGAAGCTGGAATTTAGCCATGGGCCAGTTTGGTTCTACTTGTCGTACTTCTGATGTTTATCACTTGCTGTTTGAACACAATGTTACAGGATGAAGACAGAAGCAGCCTTTTGATTATTCATGAAAGACAACATTGACAAGAACACCAGATTCAAACAGTATGATTCCAAAGGCTGAAATATATTAAGTTTTCTATGTGGGGGAAAAAAATGTTGACAAAAGGGAAAAGAATGTTAGTGTGACTTAATAGGAGCACCTAAGACGAAGAATTCCAGTATACAAGCTGTCAGATGCAGTCCCTCCTTATAATGGATGAGCCATGTGCGATCGGGTCACACAGGAACACATGTTCAGGGGAGTGTTTCTTGTTAAACAGGCTGATCTGACCACCCTCACTCTGATGAGTGTTCTTTGAATGAATGTCAATCGGCCAGAAGTAGATGTCAGTTTACATCTGTATGCGTTTTACTGCCAGTCCTGATATCACTCCGGTCAAACAGCCTCAGTGTTAAAAGCTTTTCCAGTCATTGTTCGCACAGCCAAAAGGAAAATACATGTGAATAAACAAACAAACAAGCAAACAAACAAACAAACAAACAAACAAACAAACAAACAACCAATCAGAAAAATGAAGCTCAAACTGAAGACACAAACATAACGTTCAATGTTGTCATATATATCTTTTCCGGTCAGAAAAGACGGTTAATGTATAGGGTAGTTAGTTCTGTCCCACAGTTCAGATTCCACAGTTGGGTTTCCTTTCCAGTAATTCTGTGTACTGAAGTCGTGTAGAAGGATCATGTAAATCACAACAATTGGTTAAAAGGAGAAACATAAATATGGTATATACTCGCATATGCATAATTACAATATTAGAAGCCTTACAGAAGCTTTACCAGGCTTTAAGCTAAGATGGAGGAAGGAATAAGTTAACTTACTACATGATCATTTGAAAAAATAAAATGTAGAAAAAAATGTACATATATAGCAGTCAGGTGAGGAGATCTGCAGCGATGATGTTCTCGTCATAAGGATAAACAGCGACTGCAGTTATGTGGGGAGCATTGGGAGGAAGTGAGTGGACGGGTGTCTCCTCCGAGCTTTGTGGCCCCTCCTTGGCTTCCCCCTGCCGTTGAGCGACACAAACATCTGCCTCCCGCCATGCTTCCAGCGCAGGGATGCATACGTGTTGTAGCCGTTCTCCTCAATACGCTCTTTGAACTTGCAGCTTGGGCTATATCTGACCTGTACAAAGTGAAAAAGCGGCAGAGGCACAGAAAATTACTTTTTTTTTCAAGTCCCAATTTGAATGCTCCTGATTTCAGGAGATGCAGAGACATCTGGATTGAAAGCATGTTAAGAATAAAGTTCGGTTGTGCCTTTTACCCAACACCTGCATAAACTAAGAAGCTGTATTTATCTCTCAAACATATCCGACCTATTCAAACCCATCACCTCTTGGTAGAGGTAAGTATCCTACCCACTAGGCCACCACCCCTAGTCCATGCTGGGGGTTGCACTAGTAGTGTAGTTATTTAAATAGTGCTCGACTAATGATCTAATCTTGGTTACCAAAAACAAAATCTTCAAATTGCCCTACATTTCAGAATCTTCCCTTTTACAGCTTTCCACAGTTCCGTGAAGAGTTTTTATGAGGCTGGGATCAAACGACTGTGTATCAACCTAAATGGTATTAGCCAGTCATTTCAGCACTTTAAGAGGCACAAATAGTTCCTGAACTGTAAAAGTAACTTTTGGTCCGAACACTCTGCAATCAGTCAATTTGCAGCAAGTCAGGCAGTGCTTTCCTGGTAAAGCAGCTGTTCTCCGCTCTGTTTTAAACTGGTTTGACACAGCTTGTTTCATCTTTAATGGAAAAGATGTTTTCCAAACCTTCCTGTTTTTCGTGTTGCATCTGCAGTCACTATGTGATCATAAATATTAAACAGTGCCTCAAAATTCACTTCGCAAAGAAAAAAACTGCTCAGTACTTCGACAAGAAACTTGTTGCATAAGTTCACTCATTTTAATGATAACAATCAGAATCCTCTGGCACGAGGTTCCAATCAGTAACTATTATGCATTTACTTTTTCCACACCAAGTCCACAACAATACATCAAAACCCACATCACTCAGACAGTCTTAAAAAGACACTTGTCAAATCTATAGCGATCTTTTGCTCCTCTGCCATGGCTGGATGGAGCTCTTATCTCTAAAAGGGAGCAGAGATGGGATGATGACAATATGCCCCGTTTCGTCCTTCCGCAAACTGGTCTTATCGGCGGTATCTCTCTGCCTGCTGCTAGACAAGATCAGCCCTTGAGTGAGCATTGTGATTAATAGTCATTAGAGATGGATTCAAACAGGGATGAAAACAGCAGCTCTCATGTTTTGTCAGAATCTCGTGGATGGTCTTGTTTGTTTTCAGTGGAGGGGTTTGAAAAGAAGGCAGCTTGTTGTAGTTGGGTGACTGATTGCCAGGCTGAGATTGCTCATGGAGTGATTAAAGCACTTAGACACCATGGAAAGGGCTGCCTAGTTAAAAGAGCTACAAACAACAGTCTGATGGCACGCACAAGCCTCACAGGAGCAGAACTGTCACCAATCAGGGGCCCTCAAGGTGTTCTTGTAAATCTCAACAAGCACAAGTAAGCTCAAGTGCAGTTTTCTGTAAAATAGGATTTAGGTAAGCGCTGTTCTTCCTCGGCAAGTTCGGATTCCGTTCACAGGCAAACGTCCTTATATTCACCTCCAGCCTTGGCGAGAACTGAAAATAACCCATCCCTGGTGGTGATCAAGTTCAATTTGAACCAACCGAAGCCTCTATTCCCACGTACTTCGTATTACATGGCTCCAAACATTTTGTTAGTTCTCAAACGCCGGGCCTGCGGCCTTGTAAAAGCCAAGATTGCCTTATAAAACAATGGGAGATGTACCTACCGATCCAAAGAGCGTGCCTTTTTTGGACATGGCTAAGTACAGGCCAGTGTTGACAGATTTGATGGCGACAACTCCCACACTGACAGATCGGATTTCCATCAGACCTGGAGAAACAACAAGAGAACAGAGGTCTGGGTTAGAGAGAGAGGGAGTTTCCCCATCAAAAACTACTCTATCATTACCGATTAGAAAAACAGGCATCCTTATGCTCTGGGGATATTTTTTTTCCCTAGGACACAAAAAAACAGGGCAGCCCACAATAGTCCTTTCTGAACGATTCCATTTATGTAAACATTGTTAACATTTCAATATCTACCATTCACTCTGCAGGCCATACAGTCCATATATAGAAAATAAGCTGCAGTCTGGTCCCAATGTGTTGTTTCTGTGACGTCCTGAAAATCTATGCATTTCCATTCTTCCACCGGTTCTGTCCACAGTAGTTTAGCTCTGGCATTCTTGCTAAGGTTATAAGAAGTGTTTCGTGCCAGGAAAATCTTTTTGAATGAGACAAAATACAGGCCAGACAATCAGAATAAATATAATTTGCATAAATCAGCCTTAAAGATACGATAAGAAAAACAGACTCTCTAAATATGAGGAGACACTGAAAATGACGATTCAAAACTGAATTATGGTTGTATTTGTTTAAGGAAATCACACAAATGTCATTAGCAGACCTCAGAAAAGGAAATGGTGGTGCTTAAGTCTGGAGTGCACAACCCCCCTACACACACACACACACACACACACACACACACACACTCCTCACCCACAAAGAAAGATCTCCCATTTTGTTTCCCATTTTAGTTCCAGATCAGTTCATTGTAGTGTCAC
>JBBMFX010000035.1:9689053-9706919 GCA_037832545.1 Rhabdalestes septentrionalis | reverse complement strand
ACACACACACACACACACACACACTCCTCACCCACAAAGAAAGATCTCCCAATTTGTTTCCCATTTTAGTTCCAGATCAGTTCATTGTAGTGTCACTTTTCTCACTCAGGAGCAGTCAAAGATCTGCACCCTTGCACTGGCACTCATCAATCACAGACCAAGTTCCAGCCCTTTGGTGTCTGTTATGCCTTGAGATAGACCAAATACACGCCTCCAGCCTGAACCAGACCCGCCGAACCCTGAATGGGATCTGATTGCCGTATGGGAGGCTCTCTTGTAGAATTCTTTCTGACACTGTTTCTGAGGGCCCCTGATCTCCCTGGTTGATGATATCTGTTGGGATTACCTATGCTCCTTAACAGCTGTACAACCTGGCTCAAAAGGCAAAAAAGGCAAAATAACATTCTAGGAAACATGTGGTGTCCACTGGGGGCTGAATAATACTGCGATAGGAAATGACACAGACAGATCAGCTGATGGCACTGGACTGTAAACACAGTAGTATATCAAGGCGCTGAATAAGATGTTGACCAAGTGCCAGTAAGGACATGAAGGCAGCGACAGGAACTAACCCGCTGAACACATGTGCTGAAGGTGGCAGAGGAAAGCCTGAGCTCTGTTTATAGGTAATGATTAGAAGCTGTAAATCTAGGCTCAAAGCCACGTTTGCCATGTTCTCTGATCTCTCTGGTTCATTAGAAAGGTGTTTTGTGGATAGCACACTCGTAAGAAAGCTGCTGCTACTCTCAGTGGGATTGATTACCGTGGTATTTGTGTGGATGTGAGCATTTCCACCCCTTGGCCAACCTTCATGCTAGTCCATTTCTAAAATGAGTACATGATGTTACCTTCAGCAATCACAACAAATTAACCCTAAGCAAAAGATCAAATCAAAACAAGGTAGAATGAAGTTCTATTTTTGTAATCACATACTGACATAATATATAATTTATGTATATTTTTCTGTTAATGCTGTTAATGTTGTTGTTTTATGTAAAGTACTTGACTGAGCTAAGGTAACATGGCTTAAATGCCTCAAATTCAACTAAAAAATTTTTTTCCACAAAAATATTTTCTGGGCTTATATTATTGTCCTGCTTTATCTCTGCAGTCCAAGGCAGGTTTGGAAACGTAAGCCATAAATGCTCAGAAATGTGAGATGGCCCTGGAAGGGGTTTCAATGATTCTTAACACAGTGAAATAAGAGCAGCCAACAAGTGCTTGTACATATGGAAGATGAAGTCATTGCTCCTTTCAGGAAGAAAAAGAGTGGAAATAAACAAACTGAGCAGCTTTCATTTCTGACATGTGCTGGTGAAGCCCACGGAGTCCTGGCCTGAAGCCATTATGGCGGGCCTTGCAGGTAGACTTCAACAGCTGTAGTCACGTTCTGAAGGCCAGAGCATGTGTTTTTTGTCTTTTATTTCCTACATGTGTTTCCTTGGCGTGTTTGCAAACATCATAGCATGGTGGGAGCGTGCAAGCACCTCGTAAGCCCCTACACCAGCCTCCCTGATGACTGGGGCTCATAGCAAGTTTATGAGTTCTTGGCCAGTCAAATGAAAAGCACTGGTGCCTGAAAGTGCTGCTACTTCTAATCTCTGTCATTAGCCGTCCGGAGGTGTGAGCCCCGGGAGTCCAGTCTCCTCCACAGTAGCCCATGATGTTCTGGTAGACCTCTCAAAGATCAGACACATTTAGACAGCTTGCTACTTTTGTAAGGCCCACCGTTGAAGGGACAGAAAAAAGAACCAGAAGAAAGACTTTTGGTTTTTCTAACGCTCAGGCCCAACAAACTCATAAGAACTGGGGCAAACCATGACTTAATTTGTAAATGCTGAGGTCCAAGAACACTATGCAGTGAAGGATCTAGTAGGTGAAAAGGCTGGGGAAAAATAAATGTTCAACTCAGACTGAGCTTTCCTCTTAATGTTTTATCTAGCAACAAATGTCTTAACGAGGCTTAGATGGGCCGGTATGTCTATATAGGCAAATTAAGCAGTTGCATAGGGCCATCAACACCCACCAAATTTGACTAGTCCCCAGATGCCCCCAGTGCCATTTTCAGAGTGCTGCCAGTAAATTTGAAGATGCTCAATGCCCTTGCATCAGAATATTTTGGGATTTGTGATGCTGAATCGCAGGCCAAGTTTTACAAATACAAACAAAGACACAAATTGACAGCAAGGTACTAGAATAAATATTTACTTAAACGGTGAAATTTTGTTTCACTGCATAATTCCTAAAGTCTGCACCACCTTAATGAAGTTTTAAACAGGTTGTTTTGAGTTGTATTTTTAAAGAATTTTGGGTGCCTATCAACGACATCTAGAATTAGTGGAAAACACTGAAATAAATTGGCATACATTTTTAATTATATGACCAAATTGCTGACTACCTGATTGCACCCAGCTGACTTGATGTCTCAAAAGCATTTCAAGTGGTGGTTTTCAGAGCATGAAAAGCTTAAAGAATCTTCTATAAAGTCTGTAAAGGCTAAGGATCTCTCCTACAAAGGTATTCATGTATGAATTTAGGCCATTTAAGAGACATTTTTATAAGTATACTCTAAATTACTTGAAATAATGTGGATAATAGAGTTTGGATAGCTTTGGTAATTAGGTTTATCCAGCCCTACTATCCTCTGATCCATATGTGGTACAAGCCTAGCAAAATTCCTGAAGACATGAACTGGAGAACGTCTGCTGGGCTGGAAAAAAACACCCAGGCTGTAGTTGCTTGGCCACACATCTATTATAGAAGTTTGGCATATATTAACCTTAATTTCTTTTGAAAGTACCCTCTTTGTGTCCGAAGCCATGTGGACTAGCCAGGAGTTTCGAGTGTTTTTATTTTGCTTCAACATTTTTATGAGTGTCTCAAATGGCCTAGACATACCGTTAGTTACATGTTGGGATCATTTAGAGGCAGATAAAGTATATCATATTAGAGGTTTGACAGATGTTAATTGGATCAATATATATATGTTAACATACATTATATGCTGTTTGCAAACCAGGACCCATATTTCTTTAGATACTCAGAGTAAAATTGTTGATGATCTGTTCCATTTAGAACTCTCTATGGATAAAACCAGAATCTGACCCTAGTAGAGTACTGCCAGTCTGAAGGTTTTGTCAGTGCTGGCTCCTATTTATGTGTGTTGTCTAAAAAATGAACTGTTTACTGGCTTTCTGGCTAAAGGTGAAATTAAACAAACATTTTTCAAACTAATGGAATAATGGAATAATTAAGTGCATGGAATTTTCCATTTTGCCCAGATATTTTTGATCAACCAAGACTTGTCTTGAGTCCAAATGTAGTTTCTTTACCTGAGAACTGGAGCTATGAGGCTAATGTTGCTAGAAGCCAATAGTCAGAAACTTCTCAACCAGTTGAAACCACCACTGCTGAAAACCAATGAAGCAAAATTCAAATTGAACAGATAAGTGGAAAGTTGAGTGGAAGGTTGAGAAACTACATAAAAATAGTGGAATGTACATAAAAATGTAAAAAAAACAACAACTAATGTGCATAATTATAAGACAAAGGTATTGACATGAAGGTCTGGGATGGTTGACTTTAAGGAGCTTTTCAACCGATGGTTTTCAGAACCATGTAAATGTAGACGTTTGGGTAATGAATTTTTCAGGAAACAGTTCAGGTGACTGTTGTCTTCTAGAGTTTGTTGTTAAAACCAGAAACCTTGTTGCTCTAGTACGAAACCAAAGAATCAAAATTCAGCCTCGCAACACGCCTTCACTTATCAACCACATCTCACAATGCTAGTAGCCAGTGGCTGGATTAAAAACAGGGAACTGCAGCTGCTGATGCGGGGTGCGAATGTAATGCCAAAGATCAATCAAAAAGTCTTTTGTACGTGTGAGTTTTTAAATGGAGATGAGTTTGCTTTTCTTCAGCCCCTGGCAAATTCTCTTAACCTTTGGCACGTTTTGGCCCAAACTGTCAATAAACTGCCACAGCTGCTACAAGCAAATCCCGGTCTATATGTGCCTAGTCAACTGTGGACTGGCCATTTTCTGATCTTGTATGGGATTTCTCAGAGCATGGAACAAGCCCTTTGCTTAGTCTTTTTTATTCTTTTTGTATACTCTTTCAGCCCACTCTTTTAGCCCCCACCCCATACACTTTGCTGGAAGTGAGCCCATCTTCAGATCATTCAGTCCTTTTTGACCTTAAAAAAAAAGGTAAAAAGAGAAGCGGAGAGAGAAAAGGGAACTCTCGCTGAGTTTCTTTTGTCGAAATTATAGTTGGATGAGGAGAATGGGGGGCAGGGGGGGCTAAGGGTTGTAGATGGTAGTAATAAGGTCTTAGTAGTGGGGGGTTATGGGGTCAGGAGGGTCATAAAATTATGTTTCCTTCAACTGGCCCTTTGCTCCCAATAGGCTTTTGTTACCTACCTGAGATCTGGAAGCCGACAAGGACTTATTAATGACCCAGCTTTTGTCACAAAGAGCAAGGTTCCTCCCACCTCAATTAAAAGAGAGGGAGGGGTACACTGAGTGAAAGATTGGGCAAAGTTTCTCCGGCTTTTCCCGACTGCCTTCTACTTCTTCTTTTTTTTTTTTTTCTGGAGGTCTTTAATTTCTCAGGTCGCCCCCTTCAGCATCTCTCTCTGGCCTGCTGCCCCCTCAGAAAAAAGCCTGGGAATCTCTGGGTTCCAACAGTACCCTCGCCCTTGATTGACATACCTTTTCAATTATTTCACAGTTTGCTAAGAGAGGGCACTGTTGTTTTTTTTCTGGTCCTTCTCTTTTTCTTTTATGCCTCCCTTTCACAACACAGGCTTTTCATGTTGGGTTCCTCGCTGCCGGGCCTAATGGCCGTGACCAGGACCTTTGATCTGATCTGCCTCCTCCGAGGTGCTCCCGAGCAGGCCTCCACCTCGGCCTGTGTGTGGTGAGCTTTCAAACCACAAAAGGCCACACCAGCCGTTGCTACTCTGAACAGCTTGGTGCCGACTCATGAGAGCTACTGTTTCAGGCTACTCCTCAGGGCCTTGAGCTCGCTGTGCTTGCACGTTCAACCCCACTGTCAGGTTCACCTTCTCAGGTGCTTTTCATTTTTACATGTCAAAAACAGCAGGATTAGTTTGGCTAAACATTGAGCACATTGATGTTACTACCAGACTGCTGTGTTAGGTTTACACCTGACTGATTTACTCAATACAGGATGGCCTCAGAATGTGTTCACATTTAGATTTTTACATTAAATTTGTACAATATCTCAGTTAGAAAGCAAATTATGACATTTTAAGTCTGAGGAGGGATGAAAGGGCTATTGGCATCCAAGGGTCATTAAAGGCACATCAAAGTTTGGCTGCCTGGTCTATTCCCATAGAATCGCAAAAAAAAGGCATTACAGAATGGAGATTGGTCAGAATGTTCATGTTGATCCCTGTTCACTGCCAAAAGTGTCTACAATATTCACATGAGCATCAAAACCGAATCATATAGCAACAGAAAAAGGTGTTCTGGTTTGTTGAATCATGTTTATTTTACATCACGTGGACGCCCAGCTGTGTGTGCTACACCCGGGGGAGAGAACACTCCAAGATAGCAAGCTAGGGGATGAAGTGTGATATTCTGATAAACATTCTGCTGGGAAACCCTGTGCCCCAGCTAAACATTGCTGCAAACCAAGTGCACTTAACGGCCGTAGCCTTGTGACCGGACACTGCAAAAGCTGTTCAGGAAGGATTTGAGAAACATGGTAATGAGCTCAAGGTGTTGACTTGGCCTTCAAGTGCTCGCTGTTGATTTGCTGAGCAACAAGTACACAAGCTTACCAAGCCATGAGCTTGAACCTGCAACCTGATAGCACCATGGCTGCTATGGCCGAGAGGAGTTTGTGAATGATGTGCCAAGGACGATGACCATAAACAGCGGCATCTCTGTGAAGCTCGGTCTGCACTAGCATAATTCTTCTATCACATGCTGCACTTTTGCATATGATGTGTTGTTCATGAGACATCAAATCTTTAGCAAATGTTGATTATGCTTTCAGAAAAACTGGGATAACAGGAAAACAGGAATAGCTAATATTTATTTGCAATTACCATGAAAATGGCTTTTGTTTGAAAACAGACCTGTGAATCTTCATTTCAGATTTTAAACGGGAAATTATTACAGGCTTTACATACCTTCAGCTATTATACGCATTACATGTCTTCAAAGTGTGTTTTCATTAAGGTTTGCTGCTGTCTGATGCCCTCACCTTTATGCTGAAATCACTGAGGTATCATTCAGTCATCCATATTTAGTAGGCAAGCAGGGGCAAACTAATAAAAAAAGGGAAAAGTATATTTCAAACTGACAAACACCTCAGAGACGACCCTGTTTATCAGGACTTGTGCCTTTTTTGCTTGTTGGTACTGAGCTATAAAACTGGCAGCTTCTACAGGCTTGCAAGTAGCCCTGCAAGTGTTCTGGAGAGAGTCTCCCCAGGGCCAGCTGTGGAACTCTGCGCACAAGCCTGTGTTTCCGGACGTGCATCATACCTATTAAGCCTCTGAAGTCCAGCAAGATTTATTCATCCCACCCAACAGGCTATGACACACGTCTCAACCAACACATACACGCACACTGTGTGACCTCTGCTTTACAGCTTGCCTCACACCCCTGGGACCACTTCCATCCATATATACATTCATATTTTCTTTTCCTCGTCTTGCTGCAGCGCCAGACTTTGATTGAAAAGTTAAGACTTGACAGACGCTGGATTTTCATTCCGACCTCCTACTTTTAACTCGAGGCAGTGTTGTGTGTACTGTAGCTGCCTGGCTTGCTCTCAAACAGTATTCACTACTTAGAATGATCCTCACGTCTAATTTAGCAGTCATGACACTCCGGCAGCAATAAACAAAACTTCTCATAATTAATGATGCTATAATTTGTGGAGCCTTGGCTGTTTTTAGAAGAAACTTGACCAAGAATAACTGAACAAACCCAGTGTGTTCCTCTGTGTGTGTGGGGTGTAAAGTCATTTGAAATAAACCCTTTAAGAGGAACCAAGCATGTTTGTAGATGGAGTCAATTATGTTTTGAATATTTTTTTTTGTGCCAAAGAAAAAAAGACCCAAAGACATATGAAACGTCCGAATACTCTTGTGAGTTTGATCCCCAGCAATGTCGCAGCTTTTGATGGCCAGGATGGTTAGGGTAGCTGTCATAACAGTAGAAGTTAGTCCTTTCTATTGGATGTACTCCTGTCCTTTGATAATGCATGAGCATCTGGTGAAAAAGATGCCCTGTCACTTTATGTGACTCCTCCAGAAAGACTAGATACTAATCATCACCCACCAGCTTGGTGGCATTGCGTGACTTGCAAAATTCATGTGTATGTGTGAATGCTTACTAACTGTGACTCATCTGAAACAATACTTGTCTTTAATAATGTCAAATGATGCCAAAGAAACCATCAAGTGAAAGACTTCTTTCAGGGCCAAATTGGTCCTTTGTTATCTTAAAATCTAACAACAAATTCTCAAATCCTTTTATTTGTCCCTCAGATACCCTGAAAAGAGAGACTGTCCGGTAACGCACTTTAGCCATAACACAATATTAACTCAGTGTTCATTCAACACAGTATTCATGACACCACACTACCTCAAGTGTTCAGTTGCTTTTGTAAAAAAGTTCTGCAAAATAAGGGAAAGGACCCTGTCTCAAAGCACTTCACAACCCATCTAATTTACTGAACTATGTTTTATTTATTAATGACTGAAAGGCTAACTTAGGGGCGACAATAGGTTTGGAAGATCTTCTTCAAAATCTGACCAAATTAAGTTATCTAATGTGTTAAATGTGTTTCTGGTTTGGCTTTTGTATGTGGTGGCACAAAGGAAGTTATTACTAACTGGGGAATTATACACAGAGTCACTGGTGGAAAAACATGCTTTTATCAAAAACTGACATTGTATTGTTGGAATGTAGCGTTGTGTAATGTACTGAAATCCATAGTATAGTTCATGGCGTGAACACTCTACAGTACAGTAATGTCCCGCCATTTTTATATTGAGATACAGAACAAACCTGTGAATAGAGGTGTTCCCTTACAACAGTGTCACAGAAGAAGGTAGAGAGCGAAAGAAAAGTTGGAAGAAGTGAAAGATAGGGAGAAAGAATGGAAGGGATTCATTGGCTGGCCTGATTTCTCTCCCTGGTCCCACATTCTCGTTGTCTCTTGGGGTGCACAAGGATAGCACTGACGCTGATAACATCATGGCTTGCCAACCTATTAATCAGCGCAAGAAGCTTAACTGTGTGGGAAGAATACACAAATGATAATGCTTTTATAGATGCTAGACAGTGGTTTAAATGTATGTCTGAGGCCCAGTTATATTAAAGATAAACTTCATGCCAATCTAAAGACAATGAATGCTAATAATGGTGCCGATGTTGTGCAAAATGTCCAGATACAGCTCACATATGGCAGGTGATTTAATCATCATCATTTAAAGGAAACAAATCTTTTTGTGGCCATGTCACCCTCAGTAAAGTTTAACAGCTTTGCCAAGCACTCACTGTCCTACCTAATAAATGTCCTTAGGCTATAATATAAAACACCTGTCTGGAGCTCGGTCTCTCATTCTCTTCTTGAGCTTCATCATGTTACAATATAATAAAACATGTCACATTCACTCAGGCCGTTCTAACAGGAAAAGGAAAGCAATATTCAATGCGTCAAGGAAGGAGTTCCAATACAGGCACAGCATTCATGCTGACTTTCAAACTGTCAGTTTTTCCAGCTCCATTTCTGTCGATGCAATTTTTTACAATAGGATTCTACACAATCAGTCGGAGATCACATAATAGAGGCCGTCGCTTTCACTTTTAAAACTGCGTGTATAGAAATGACGTTTTGTTTACACCATTAGGCTGGTAATTAGGGTAGTGTAAGCTGGAACCGGCGGCAGCAGTAGCCTTTTGCTCGGATGAAAGCCCTTTCTCACACTGCCTAGGCTGAACTGCACACTTGGGTGATGTTCCATCTCACACAATCCGCCGCTTGTACAGTTTCAGGGGCCTGCCCTCAGCCCCGTTCCCCCTTTATGCCTTGCTGAATGCAGCCTCTGGGGATTAGCCAGGTCCTTCAAAGGCCATTAGAGCCAGTGACAGGTATCCCGTTACCCCCCGCACACAGAGAGACGGGCCAGGTGAGAGGCGCAGAGGCCAGGCAGGAGAGCAGGGGTCAGCCGGGGACAAAGAGACAGACCCAGACGTGGCCTGGGACCCTGGGCCCCCTCCTTCCATCATTCCCTCACTCTCTTTCTCTGTTTTTGCCGCATCCAGTCGTTTCTCACTTAGTGGCCCAGCCATTTCCCTTAAGGGACTGGCAAGTGTCCCATTTCTTTTGAAAATAAATTTATATTTAAATATGTTCCACATAAAACATTTTATACTTCTGCCTCGGGTTCTAAAAACAGCACAACACACTTGACATTTTGAAAAAAAGTTTTTTGAGGGACTAAAAGTGGCAGTTCTAGAGCTTTGTTTCTTTATGTTTGAGTGCAACTAGAGTTTCTTTCATATGTTCCCTCGAAAGGAGACTATAAAGGAGAATTTTTAACAGTGCACTGAATACATAACATTAGAAAAATCTCAGCAGTGAATCCGACTGTACATCTTCAGTACAGCCTACATTTGCACAAGGGAAGATGGGGACTCTCATGGAACAGCGGAAGCCTTTCATTAGCCAATTACTGTGGCTGATAAAGAGGCCATTTCCAGAGTCAATGGTCTTGGGGTCAGAAGTCAGACGATACCATCATTCTCTCATACAAGCACACAGCCTGTCTGATTTACACACGAGTATCCCTTCATCCATGCATTGCCGGAAGCACGGAGAAACACATGACTGTAGTTATTCAGCAAATATGACCTGCACTGAGCATAAACTGATTATGACGATGATAATCTTATCAAATGACTCATGATGACTACAGTTGTCATTAACCAATACAGCAGGGAAACCCTGAGCATGGATACGTTGGGAGTAGTTCACTCTCTGGATCTATAAACAAGTTAGTGCGTGACACTGATTTTAGTCTCATCCAACCTAAATGTCCCAGTTTGGTGGCACAAGAGTCTAGACCTATCTTCTGCCTACACACACCCTACATGGGCTATCAGATAACTTCAGAAACCAAGGCGGGCCATTGAACAGCCCATTAATTAGCACAGCTATAACAAGGACCCACTCACCGATAATTACTCATCATCCCACCCAGAGCTTTAAAGTGCTGGAGGTCTGGAGCTGCTTCTCCCATGGGGGCCATGGAGGTGAACAAGGTTGGGGAAGCTGTGGTCTCGTTTTCCTGCTCCTGTGTGGCACAGACCCGTTTGTGGGGGAGGCCTAAGGGGGACCTTTTCTTTAATCAAGGACAGAATGAGAATGAGCAGCACTCCCTCTGCACCATACATCACTTCCTTAGGGAGCCAGCGAACAGCCATCACTGACAGTTACGGACAGATTCAAGCAGCAATATGTGATTCATTTTTTTGCTTGTTTCCTGCACAAGGCCTACAAGTTAGACTGAGCTCACTGCCTGATTGCTTCATGTGACTTCGGGCAGATGCAGTGATCCAGAAACAGGTTTAGGAAATTGGGGTTTGTTTATCGTTGGTCCTCCTTGATCTTTGCGCTGCCTATGTGTATGGAAAAACATGTGAAGCCATTTTGGAAAAGGTCAAGTTTTACTCTATGAACCAGATTATCATAAGATTGCAACACTCTTACTTCATACATATCCCAAACCTCTAAAGACTTAAATTCAGTATCATACACTCTATCTAGATTGATTCAGGTGAATTGACTTGTGCTTATTGCACATAAAGACAATGAACTGCACATAGGTTCAATGTAGTAAAAACTATGCCTCGTCACCATGTCCCGTTCCTGCAAAGCATCGGCTAGAGGGGTAAAAAGCCTGCCACCATGAGGTTGTGGAGCAATGACACACTGGAGTGATGGAGTCCCATCAGTTTTACCGCTTAGACGAGTTGGACCCACTGATACTCTAATGGGTGAATGTAATTATTTTTTTAGCAATGTTCCCACTCCCAGTATAAAGCCTTCCCAGAAAAGTTGAGGTTTTCATTGCTGCAGAAAAGGAACAAACTCTCAGGTAAAACCCTTGAATTTGAAGGAAAGATTGGATTAACAGGTTTCTGCAAACTTTTGGCGGTATAGTATACCTCTGGTGCTGCTTAAGGGAAGGGCAGTGGTGCAAGGGGATGTAGAAGGTCCAGGAGGTTCCACTCGGCTGATCAGACACAGGGCGGCCTCTGTGGCCGGACCCTGCCCTCTATTTCATGGCACTGAAATGAGACGAACAAGACAGGGAGGTGACAGACGACACAACAGTGCCATCAGCTGCTTGTCAGATCTGTCAAATGACTCCAGCAGTGAAAGAGGCCTTGACCTTAACCTTATCCTCTGCAGGGGGTGCCTGACACCAGCTCAGCCAGCCAGTGGAGCCAAACGAGGACTCCTCTGGGGAAGTCCTGCTACGGATGACTGGAGGGCTTTTTGCATTCTGCTCCTCCGCTGCTTCACCATGATGCTTGTAGACACAGTAGAGTGAGGGACAGCAACAGATGCATTGTGTTCTTGCTTGTTTATTTGGCCTTGAAACCTTGGTAACAGGACTTTCCCTAAGTTCCTGGAGTAATAGACATTAAGCAGATATGTGTATAGTTCCAAAGTAGTATGTAATTCTTTTGAAGAAAATGGTCGGTACCGAAAGAGTGTGGCTGTTTATTACCAAGAAACTGAATATGAGCTGTAAAATTCTTGCTATGTAGCTATTCTCACAGTGGTCCTTTTCATTTAAAAATGTAAAGAACTGGTGTAATATTTAGGGGGGAAAACACAGAAAACAATACAGAAAAATGTATTTTCTATATTCTTAAAATATAATGCATTCTCAGAGAAATAATTCAAATAGATTAGATATCAGATTTTAGAGTAAACTGCACAAATATATTAGGAAATTGGACAGGACAGCAACTTGTCTCTGAATATTTTGGTGACGGCAGGTGTAAATATTTGAGCAAAGAGATTTTCCTACCAAAATCTAAGTTGGTTTGAGGTCTTTGCCAAAATGATAATACTGTATAAGTGCCATACATGAATAGTAAATTACTTAAAAATTGCTTGCAATTGCTTATGGGGTTTCTATTTATATAGTGTAGTACTGTATGTAATAATGTTTCACACATTCTTACACATGGTACTCCATTGAAACTGTTGATTTCTATCTTAATTTTCAAGTTATTTAAATTGTATTATTTTTTAACTTTTACACTCCAGAACAGCAGAACAGCATGCATTCAGCACAGGCCCACAATTTCTAGATCAGTGCACCGCTAGTTAAATGACCATATAATACTATATAAAACTTTTGTCCAGGAAATACACTACTTGTTAAAAGTTTGGAATTACCAGTGATATTTATGACTGATTTAGGTTCAAATATGGTAAAACTAGACAAAAAGGGCTATTAGAATATTCAATATTACAAGTTTTTGGGAAAAGCCAGAACATAATCTCTCAATGGACAGTTCTTTAAAAAAGCTCTGACCCATACATGCCAGTGTTTTACTAATACATCTTGTCATTTCATACACTTCAGAGCTCTCACTGCTGATAAGCTGGTAGTAGTGGGAGCCAATCTAAGTTTTATTGAAGTTGCAGTCAGGCATTGTCAAAACAACCTCTCTCACAGGTCCAGAATGCTACCACACAATTTACTACACTCTTATGGATGCATTCATGTAGCTGTGTTGTTGATAAGGCCTTGGTTACCACCAGGGGCGTGCCTGAGGTTTAAACCCAGCTGAGCTCCAGCAAGGGCAGGATGAGGGTTTGTGTTGGCCAGTTGGGGTTGTTAATACTCAGATTTGAAAATTACAGGAAAGTAATGGGTCAGGAGCCATTAGACTCTTCAATAACACCATATGCCTGTATATAACCCAATTGTTTTCAGAAGTAAATGCCAGCACTGCAGCTCCTTAACATTTACAAAAGGGATATTGCATGCAAAACGGTAAGCTAAATATGTCTTTCATACTGAAAACAACTGGAAACAGTGCAGTCTGCAGTCAATACATTTCAGCTGCAATGAGACCATAATTATTAAATCTTCTGTCGATACTGATGTTATGGAACAAATTCAGACTCCAAGACTGGTGGTGGGTATGAGGTTTTTGTGGAGGTTGGATTAGCTTGGCCTCATTTCTTTTGCTACCTTGTCAAAACTCCAGGTTAAGTTCTTTGTTAGTTTACACTATTAGCATCATTAGCATACAACGACAAATCAATTTGGTTGCTGTTCAACATCAATTCATTTTACAGTAAAATATTGAAATGATAAGGCTAAGCCTTGATTTGGCTGTGAGAAGTAAGGGGTGTGGCAGTGGTTCATCCAACGTTTATCCATATGAGAAGAGAATATGAACATTAGAAAAGCTATGGGCCTGATAATTATATTCAGGTATTTACTAGGTAATTTTCATTGTTGACCACATAAGATACATTTCAACAGGTCATGATTAGCACAGATAAAGGTGTTGAGATAATGGTGCCAACAGCCTTCAAAGCGCCTGAGCAGAGTTTTGCGTCCAACTTCCGTGCACATGAGCCACTAATGCAAACTGTTAGGATGATATGTTGTATAGAAGAGATAACCCTATCATGCGGATGATGAAGGACAGCTGTGCAAAGATGTGAACTGTAAACAAGCTCCTCTCTTTGAAAGACATTGTATTCCTTAAACCAGAGAATGAAACAAAGATAACATTTCCACCATATCAAAGACTATAATCTCAGATTTCAATTTTTAAAAAAAGTTCCCAAATCTGAATTTGCTTTGAAGTTGTGCAGGTACATCCAGGGAATAGGCAACTTCAAATATAAATGTTTATGGCAGAAAATCAGTGATGCTGTTAATTACTGGACCACAGCGCTAGATAATTCAAGGCAACCGTTACATCGCTGCTGACACTGAGCAGATGCTCAAAGTGTCAGTCTGCGTAGAATCAGGGGGGATTCTCTGTGGGTGCGGACATCTACTCTTACAACACAAGCAGCTTGATGGACATGGGAACACGGAATAATTCAAGGACAAATGTAGGGTTAGCAAAACTTTATTTGATGAAAAGTCTGGACCACACATTGTTCCCCGATTTATTATGGTTGTATTAGTGTTCACATTCCTTTATACACACAACATCCAAAAGTCCAGAAGTATCCAGACATGAATTCCACTACTTTAGGGCTTTGCTGACAAAAGTGTTTATTTGTTCACACAGTATGTATAAGTCTATAGAATATAAATGGAAATAGAATGTGATGTTATAAAGGAGCCTAAAATCACCTTGATCCATAAAGGTGTATCTCCCAAACACGGATACGGCATTATCTGCCTCCATTTCCATCCAGTAGCTTTGAAATGAATTGGAGTGTAGTTTTTGATCCAGAACTAATAAACCAATGCCAGCAAATGACTTCACTCATGCTCACATGATTGAATTCAATCAAGAGTAGATGCTATAAAGGGGTAAACTCCCAATTAATACCCTTCAGAAAAAAATACAGGATGAACAGCTGTCAGCAAAATTTTGGAAACATAGCATACTAATCACACAACTGGACCCTGAATTCTATATCTCTACAAGGCCCACCGTGGAGGTCAAGGACAGGAATTACCTGAATTTATCCGCTGTGATCCACCCCCTTTTTTATGACTGTCTCTTGTTGCTGTTTATAGCTCAATCAGTATTTGTGCTGTCCTTGCATGGGTGTGCCATTCTTATTATCTTATTTTTCCTGTAGAGATCTGTGAGATCAGATTTGCTCACAGTTTGCTCTGAGGCATTGGCTAGGTTTCAGTTTCTCATTTTTCCTTTAGTTACTGATGTACCACCATGATTAAACAGGGCATGAGTTACTGGGTCTGAGTTATGTCTTTCAACCCCTGAAACGTTTTATGTCCAACATAGAGGAAAATTTACTATGTGTGACTAACCTGCCTATATTCTGCATATTACAGAATGGAATTAATGAGAGTAATAATCCTATACACTTCCTCTGGAAGAATATATTAAATCAACTAATATTCAAACAACTCCAACAGCACACAATGATTAGCGCTCATTCTGAACCATCTTAAAGCTAAAGGGTCCCACGTAGTTCTTGATATAGAGGAACTCATGTAAAAAAACATCTTTGATTGATGCAGAACATTTACATTTTTACAACCACACTGGAAAAAAGCATCTACTTTCCAGCAGAAGGTTCTTTGGAGAGATCAACATGGTGCTTCTCTAGCATCATTCCAAAGGACCTCTTTTTGGGCATCCATGTGTTTTGAAAGTAGGTCTGAGAATTTTTGTGGGTCCCAAAATCTTACAAGCATTTTCAGAGGAATCCTCAGTAGCTCCTCTAAGGCCAGAAGCCAATCGACTTCCAAAACATAACGTACTGTCTGGTTTAACCCAGGTTTTAATCAAAAGGTTAATTCAGTACTGCTAAAATTCCCACAGAGCCCTGTAAAGAGGTGCTGTCCAGTACCTCAACCCTGACACAGTGAAGCTGGGAGCCTGGCTGCTCTCTTTCATTTTACACCAGAGCCAAGAGAGGATGACTGTGTTTCCTTTGGCAGATGTTAGCATCTAGTGCTGCATGAGTAAGCCTAGCTATGGGCTCCCAACAGATCTAATTACTTCTTGTTTTACATCCCTCACAAAAATGTATAATAATAATAAGTACCAATGCCTTTCATTGGGGTCAGTAGGGTCAGTTTTCATCAGCTTAGCTAATGGTGCGCATTGTTCCACAGTAGAGGGATACCTGCTAAACTGTTAAGGCGTTACTTGTTGTACGCATTATTCCACCAAGTGGGAGATTAGGCCTATCAAAACAAATCTAAACCTTTAAAATGTATTGGTATGCAAATAACTAAGCTAACAGTTGGGTTTTCTGCTTTGGCACAAGACCTTTGATGCTTTTGTTTCTATAAAGCTTTTGTTATCAATATATGAGGGCTGGCTTGTCACTGCGTGACGACTTGAATGGAAGTCATTACATGCAAAGAGAGCTCAATGCATTAGGCTTGTGATTTAAGTACGCAGGATGTCAAGCAGAAAAAAGCCTTCAGGAGCCAAACTCAGACTCAATAAACCTACTGATGAACCCAGTAAAACTGAGCATGGAGCCAAAGTCAGGCTGGAGCTGTTAGCTGCTAATTGCTACACTCCTTTTTTTTCATTCATTCATGGTATCAAACGCAGCCGTTGGACGTTGCAGAGGTTAAACTAATTAAAACAGTGCTGGCACACTTTTCCTCCACCATTCCCAGGGTGTGTGAGTGTTTGATTTTTCTCCCTCGTCTCTGCTTAGTGCCAGGAACAGCTGGCAAGAGATAGACTTTCTGTATTTTCCCACTATAGTTGGGACCGGTGTCCCCACTTGGATGGATTCAAAGGGCAGGATTCATGTAATTTTCCCCATCTCTTTGGCACCAGATCCACCCAAAAGCCCCTCTGGGCTAAAAGTAAGCAACATTCCCAGACATCATGGAAGTGTCTGGAATCACCTGGTGTCCATGTTCCCTTAAACAGCACCAGGATATCCACCAGACTCTCAAGGCCCTGCAGTCTTTACTGAAATAAACAGTTTCTCTTTTAATGCCCTCCATGTTTGTCTCAGGGGAAAAAATCATGGTCCAGAATTAATGTGATCCAGATTTAAGGCTAATCTGTTCTGAATAAATCAATTTGAACTGATAACACTATGAATAGTCTTTAAGACTTGTATTATTGTTTTAACATGTAAGCAGACCAAGAAGTCTTAAGAGAGGTACAGACCATTTTGTCAGGCATCTGGCAGCATGAGATACTGACACCTAATTTGCTAAAACCAGCAAACCTTTTAAAATTGGTTTAGGTTCAGAATAAGTACATTCACAGCATTCGGAAGAAGAGCTGATCCTGAGTGACTTACAATTTACTGATGTTACACATGTGGGGTAATTTAGTGTTAGTCTTGCCCAAGGACTCTAATTGGTATAGTGTGATATGCTTGCACCCTTGGGGAGAACCAAAACCCACATGATGTCATAGTGGATAACACATCTTATTCCAAAAGCCAGTTGTATAAAATACACACCTGTAGATGTGTTTTCTTTGTCCACCAAAGGACAGTATTCACATTTCTAATAAAGTATCTACTGTAACTGTCCATCATTACTGTGAGTGTAAATCTGAGACCTACTCTACTGGTGGACACTTGGGGCTAATAACTTAAAGCCTGTTAAAATAAATTCTTTCAGATGACAAGATTCATTTGCCACATGTGGATCAAGTGATGAATATGACTTCTATATGCATTCATTTTCATCTCTGCTGACTCCTAGCCACCCTATATACCGCTAAACTAGAGGCCCACAGTCTCTCTTCTGTGGCTTCTCTGTACTTCCACAGACTGACAGTCTCTCTATTTGAAATATGTTTTAAATAATTCCACAATATATTCAGAACGGGTGGATGATTTTCTTCCTGCGACTTGGGTCCAAACTCAACACACCCATGAAATCACAGCAAAGGAAAAGGGCAGCATGTAAAGCGAGATGCAGGGCTGTGAGGGGAAACTTGGTAAACATGACACACACATTGGGAAATACAACCAAAATAGAGAGGAGAGGAGAAAGAAAGTAGGGTATAGAGAGAGAGAGAGAGAGAGAGAGAGAGCGAGAGAGAGAGAGCGAGAGAGAGAGAGAGAGCGAGAGAGAGAGAGAGAGAGAGAGAGAGAGAGAGAGAGAGAGAGAGAGAGAGAGAGAGAG
>JBBMFX010000035.1:9650680-9668749 GCA_037832545.1 Rhabdalestes septentrionalis | reverse complement strand
GAGGGAGGTGGAAGGTCTTGGGGGGGGTTGGGGTTTGCTGGTTACATCCGTCTCCACCCCTTCTTGGGGCAGGGACGGCTGAGAGGCTGACAGAGCTCGGGCATCCTGGGTTATTGTGCTCCTTGGGCCCACGGCTCGATGTGTGGGGCTGGGCGCGTGCTGCTGCACCAGTGAGAGTTGGGACCCAAAAGGGGCACCCATTGGGCTGGAGCTGTACTGGAACGTTCGGCCAGCTGTGGCCAAGGGGCTTTGGATTGGTGTCCCCACAAGGGCGGAGGCAAGAGCTCCAGTAGAATACTGGGAGCCTGGAGGGGTCTGCTGGCTCCCAGGACTGGAGAGGCTCTGGACCACCTGAAAGCGACGGACCATGCGGGGGGACTGGAGAGTGCCATGGCTTGTCAGAGGGTTTGCCATCTGGGGGCAAAAGCTCATGGCCACAGCCTGCTGAAGGGTGGCGATGGCTGAACTGGTAGGAGGCTGGCCAGAGGAAGGGAACACTGTCCCTTGGGTGGAGGCAGTGGCCGACATGGCCCGGGGCCTCTGCAGGTCCACTAGTTTCACCATCTCCCGATCATACTTCACAATCTCCTGAATCAACTCATTCTCGCGGTTGTTGAAAACTCCAGAGTTCAGGTCATGTTGGACTTTGTGCATCAGGATGGAGTTCTTCTTGCCTGATAAAGAGAGAAGAAGTGGACATTCACATTAGTTAGTCCTTCTTTGCATTGGCACTCAAACACACATATCTGCAAATCAGTGGGCGACCACTCAGGGCGGTCAATTCCTCAGAAAAGGATTAATGATTTTACAATATTTTATGTCTATTTATATTTAATCAAATCATCATACTTGTTGGATTTAACTCTGCAAATACTGTGTGTGTTTTATTCAAATCAAGCAGATGCACACCTGACTTTAAATGTTTAACTCTTAAAAGAGTTGATAAGTTGTACTCGGCTGGAAACAAATAACGAGTATTTGTGGATAAGACTGATGATCCATATCCTAGACCAACCACCTGGCCGTGGTGCTAAAAAACTTGGGGGCCGCTGTTCTACACCTTCTGTAAGTTCTATATATGTCACTGTCTGTGAATATTATCGTACGTCTGACCACATTTCAATCTTTTATTAAAAATCGGAGATGCCAGCAGCAGCTCTATGCTAGGATTCAAATAAAACAGATCTACTTATTTCTACAAAAATCAGATGTCTATTTTGGAAATATTAATATGCCCAACTATTAGCTACCATGCTATTAGAAAACCCAGAGGGGAGCAATGATTTATTTTGCTTTTTACTGCGTTAACAGACTGGTAACTATATTCAAATAAGTAAAACACAATTCAAATTGGGCTAATATGCTCACATGTTTTTCCAGATGTGCATTCACCCACAGCCGGTAGATTAATGCAAATATAACTTTTCTTCAGTTCTTGACAAATCGCTTCGTCCTAAGTGGCCAGATCCCCAGCAGGTGCCCCACCCTGCATGGCGGGAGTCTTTTTTCTCGGTTTTCTGCTGAGTCATTGTGCTGCAAATACTAACATGAGAGGGAGCATGTGGCCTAAGTCTGCCCCACGCTCTCTCTGCTGAGAGAAAGCAATTCTCCAGCTGAAATGACCTACCTCCTGCAGACAACAGCCTCAGGGTCTCCCTCAATCTCACCCATCTCCTCAGTGCGCTGGCATCTGCCACTCTGCTCACACAGAACACAGCAGGGGATCCAGTTCCTCCACCTTCCTGCCAGCCTAAGCTAAAACCCAACCACTAGTGGCACGTTCTAGTTGCAGTTTGTTTCTATATCACAAGCGTCGCAAATGATGATGTGTGCTTCGCCTGTGATGAAGGTACGCCTGTCGGGGACTGTGTATTTCAAAGCATCAGTGCCATCATACTCTTTTATTTAGGCAATTTTATCTCAGCCTTGCTGGCACTCCCACCAGCAGACTCTGTTCTAATGCCAGATATCCAAAGGCAGGGCTCACATCACAGGATGAGCTGTTGCAGTGTCTGGAATCCCAACTCATCCACGCACCGAACGGATCACGTATGGAATGTGGCTGCCATGGCAACAGCGGCCGTGCAGGGCCCTCTGTAAACAGCTGAGGTGGTCATGTGACAGGGAGTGACATCAGCAACACACTGACCTTGGGAAAGGAGGAGAAGATGTGGGGAGGAGGAGGAGGGCATGGGGGGCTTAGCAAATTACGTGTTTACATACCACCGGATTTCCATTGTAGGAATAAATGAATGGCAATGGAGGAACCACACCAGCACATTAGGAAAGAATGCAAAATCATGCGATTGGCATAAAGGATTTTTTTTTATTCTGCATAGATGATGTGTCACCTGCAAATACCCAAACACACAGGTCAAAGCACCTGATCCAGATCGTAACCCGATTAGCAGGATCTGGTGGGCCGGGGCAGGGAATAGTCAAACTGTGCTGCTCGTGGGTCGCCAAGAGCAGGATTAAGAAACACTGTCTCCAGATTCCATATAGTGCTAGATCCCACATGCCTCCTGTGGAGTTTGAGGAGGAGAAAATCCAGGAGATCACAAGAACAATCAGCTCAAGTAGCAGGTTTTAATCCCACTAAAATCTTGGTGGACCAGACAATATATGTGATGAATCCAGTGGAGAGCAGATGAGATAAAACAACAACAACGAAATTGCCTCAGAAAGTAAGGTGGTATTCAAGATTAGAAGAGATTCACTCTTCGCATACATTTATTAAAATAAACAATTTCCTTTAAAAACAACCTTTTCATGGGTGTTTCTTTGAAGATCTGCTTTTGTAAATGAGCTGTGTGAGTTTGAAGAACCTTTATAATAAATAACCTCCACTAAAATGATTCTTTGCAAATGGAGAAACCATCTCCAGTCCAGTAGCTCATTTTAAGAAGTGTTCTTTCTGCATTTATTTGCCTAACCTAAAGGACAGTAGGTCAGTAGGCACTAGGTAGGTGGTTAGTTACATTATATGAGCAAAAGTATTGGGACACACCTGTTTTTCAGGCCAGGGGCCTGATTTCAATTGAAGGACAACCTTAAGGCATCAACCTACCATGGTATTTTGGACAACACCATGCTTCCAACTTTGTAGACACAGTTTGGGGAGGTACCTTTTCTATTCCAGTGTGACTGAGGCCTAGTGTGCAAAGCTAGCTCCATAAAGACATGGCTGCATGAGTTTAGTGGGGAAGCTTTTTGATAAAAGCTCTAAAGAACTGATTGGGCACAAACTCCCTCAAAAAACATTCCAAAATCTTGTAGAATCTTGCAAGAAGAGTGGAAGCTGTTATAGCTGCACAAGTGGAAACAACTCCATTTGTATTAGAATGGAATGTCATTCAAGCCCATATTGTGTAGGTAGTGAGACAGACAGACAGACATGTAGAAAAACACCTTACCTATCCGGTCGAGTCTGTCAATAGCCACTGTCTCAAAGGCTCTCCTCATCATGGGATACTCCTCCAGTACTTCATTGAAGTTGTCCACTGAGAGTGAGTAGAGGCGGCAGTAGGTGTCTGCTCGTACACTCGCTGTGCGCCTCCCACGGGTAAGAAGGCAAATCTCTACCAGACAGAGACAGAAAACATCATAATACTGGTCAAAAACAAATCTGCTAAAATAACCATCACTGTATTGCCATATTTACAAAGATAAATGTGCAGTACAATTAAAATAATATGAAATTAACACTCGTCAATGGAGAGCTTTCGTCACCCAAACATTTCTACATTTTTTTTTTCTTGAATGTATGTACACCATTTGTCCTGCTTCAGATTTCTATCCTGTTATAAACTGGGAATTTGATTACCCAGCCTAAGATATTCGCTTATTTTTCAGGACCCACTTGCACCAACATAAATCAACCTGTCCTGTTTTTCTGCTGCATATTAATTAATACATCCCATAATATACTGCACCAGGGTGGCTGATACCTCCAGGGGTTAAAACCTCACACAAAAGTCTGGAGGTACTGTTTGTCCTGCTGTAGCCGGCTCCCCAGGGCCCTTTAAGTAGAATGAGCAGTCGCTTAGGGACTCTGAGGGCGCATGTTGTGAGAGCTATCTATAAAACTGTTCTGCATACAATTAAATGTTTATCAGACATGGGAGCTCTTTGCAAGTGCATCAAGGCATGCTGTACTTGGGTTTAACCCTATGACAACACCTTAAAAACAAGGATATTTTCTGATTATTTGTTTAATAATGTGTGCAAAAATGAGTTCAGACAAAGGCAGTTTCTCTATGACCTAAAAAATCCATGAAGTTCAAATGAAAACATGCCAAACTTGCTAGTATCTACCAAGTTAGGCATGCTACTATCTAGATACTATCTAATTTGCATGTATATACCAATTAAGAAGTAAAGCTGAATCTGCTAGGAAGACGCAGACTCTCCTCTTTCGATGCACTCTGAATATAATTTGATAAGTTAACTGTGTCCTCATTTTTTGATTCTTGGACAAATTGGACACTTCATATTGTTTACTGCATCAAAATCATTGAATTATGAAGTCTTCTTTGCTCTTGCATGCAAAATAATGTCATTAAGAGGGGCAGAGGATGTCAGTTAGGGCTCTCAGATATTCAGCAACGGCCCCGCCGCTCCTCTGTTCTTCCCGAGAGGAGGCAAGGTCAGGAAGGCGATATGCCAGGCTGAGAAGAGCCAGCTCAATTATCACACAGTCAAGAGGACGCTCTACAAGTGGGATCCACACAGCCCGAGATGTCGCCGCACTTCAAAGAGGGGGTGGGGGGGGTGGGTTGGGCTGGCACCGCTCACCATCATTGATGTTGATGTTACTGCTGCTAGCAAAAGACTTCGGAGGGAGCAAAGTCTTCTGTGGACACAGGTTGTCAAGGCGAATAAACGTTTGATTACAGATTGAGTCAGTATTTAATTTTAGATCTTAATTAGCAAAACTTTTCAAAGAATCAACCATTTAAGTTGTTGCCAGAACTTTAAGACACACAGCACCATGTACTATCTTTTAGAAGTATTATTTTCTTTTTGATATATTATTCAAATGCCATTATGATCTTGGATATTTAATTACATAGTAAGTTATTCAACTGATTACATTTGCTTTCGATTTACGTTCTGCATTGACTTAGTAACAGGGGCAGCACTCCTGATTTTTTGTCTGGTTTGTTAGGAAATTAGGAAATTTAGACAGTAAAATCAACAGTAACATTTCAAACTTAAGTCATAATAAAATTCCAACTTATGAACATTAATTTGGTATAGACTGAATGATTTTCAGCAGAATTCCTCAGCTTGATCTGATGCGTTACAAGTAAGAGATAACATATCAAAATGCCCATGGCAGTTGTCAGACATCCACAGAGTGAATATAAGTTTTTTTATATATTGCAGTTTTATTGTTTTATTGTATTTTGTAGTTAGTTTTTTGAAATGATCTTCAAAATGTCCTCAGACTTTGGGAAAGTTTTAGATCGAAAACACAATTTGCTTGTAAGGAATATTTATAAAGTCTATGAAAGGAAAAGTGGGGGAAATAAAAAAAAAAAAAACGTAAGTAAGTGGCCACACATAAACACATCACACAGAGTGAACAATGAGAAATTCTCTGTATTTAACTCATTCACCAAGTGAAGCAGAGGGCAGGTTGCAACAGCCCCCGGGGGAGCAGTGTGTGGGGTCGGTACCTTGCTGGGATTCAAACCCAAGAACTTCTGATCGCAGGGGCAATTCCCTAACCACTAGGCAATAATGGATATAATGAATAATGATTTTATATAATGGCTGATATATGGCTATTATATATATTTCTTTCAAGCGTTTTGTGTTTATTCAACAAAGCGGGGATTCTCTCTGAGTACTGAGTGAATAAGGAGTTAATATAATGGCTGATATAGAGCTCTTATATATATTTCTTTCAAGCGTGTTTTGTTTATTCAACCAACCATGGATTCTCTATAAGTACAAAGTGAACGATCACCCAAACATAAGCCCATGCCATATTTACATTTTATTTACTGTTAAATTCAGCCAATGAATTACAATTGTGCATTAAATGTGCAGATATCCATCATATTTCAGTTTTTTCCATTCAGAAATTATTTTAAAACCAATTCTCATAGGAAATCAATGTGTCATAGACTAGGGATACCCAAACCTTTTATATGGACACAAAGCCTCAACCTTCCATTGTAATGTAGACACTCTGACATTTTTTTTTACACACATTGAACTTTTCATGTGTGATCAAAAACACTCGCAGCCGAACAAAAGCAATGCACTGTTACCTTGTTTTTCGGATCAGAGAGTCCCATCAAGTGCTTTACATTGATGCAAAGCCCTTCCTTCTTTGGAAACAAATAAGAAGGATTGCCTGGAATATTAACATATGACCTTGAACATCTGCATGAGGCCTCGCATGTGTGTGTGTGTGTGTGTACGTTCATCTGTCTGTCTGACGTGATCTTTACAGCTCAGCTGAACAGTGTGCGGTTAATACGGCTAGCCTGATGTTTGCATGTTTAAATTCAAGTCTCGTCCACTCAAGTGTGTCTTTTCTTACTGTTCGGTTTTAAATGTGTTCACCAGAAAGTGAAGCCACCCGATTGTTTTGTTTAGAACACGTTGGCAAGGAAATGTAATTATAGAAGAGCCATGGAAAATTAAGCTGGCATCCTGATTAAGTCCTACTCGGTCATGCATTTTAAAGGTTCCCTACCTAATGCTCTAATGGTTTCTGAATAGGGGAATATCCACGGCTGACATTACAAACTGCGCTGTCATTGCCATTCGGCTGGACTAATTGGGTGTTATTAATTGGCCTTATGCGCTCCGTGTCTGGCCTGGTTTCGGTACCCCTGGCTGCTGGCAGATTCGCCGCCGCTGTGAACTCCTGATCCCTCCCAGACTGTGCCCTGAACACAAAAAGTGCTCGGCTGTTTTCGGCATCAACAATGCCTCTGCCAATAAAAGAGCATGGAGGACGTCACTTTAAAGTGGGACAAAGTTTGCCGAAGGGGAAATCTTGAGGAAAAGTTAGTTTGCTTCCTTCTTCCCCTCATTATTGGGTGAGAGATTCAGAAAAAAATTGAGATGGAAACCAAGGGACCAAGGGAACCAAATATTTTTACTAATCTAATACAAAACATTTTATGATCTCAATCATCCAAATAACTGACTATTTCAAGAACCCCTTAAACTGCAGGCTTAGTATCAATTACTAATGCTTCAGTCTTCTTACGATTTATTGTTCAGTAACTATTATGCATGTGAGGAAATAAATGGACCCAAAGTTAATTCAATGAAAAAAGAAACGATCACTTATGTTCTGAATTATGGAAGCTCCATAGATACAGTTTTTAGCAATTTGAGGTAACGTTTTTTAGCAATTCGAGGTAACGTTCTTCAACAAACACAAAGTTCTAGATTTTAATCCAGTTTTTGCAACAATAGAACTGGAATGTTCTACCCACTTGCACAGTTTTATTTACATTCTTGATTCTTATTCCAGAACACTAGAACTTTTGGGTAAAATGCAGATTTTTGGGTCAATGTGCCATGGCCATAAGTCTTCATCTAGAATGCGTGTTCTTTACCTCCAAAGTAAGATCCGTCAGATAATTTCATGCCGATACTTCCTTTGGTAAGGACGCTCACAACCCCGTGCTGGATGAAATACATCTTCTTCCCAATGGTTCCCTCTCGAACGATGTAATCCCCTGGCTGGAAGACCTCAAAGCGGAGCTTTGTCAGCATGGCCGTCACAAAGTTGGGATCAGCATTGGCGAACAGCGGCATGGAGGCCACCAGCTTGCGACAGTTAAAATTAACAATTTCCTGGGAGGGGAAATCATGGGGAGTCAAGTTGAACTTGGCTTTCAAAGCAAGACATGTACTTTTGACAAAATAATGTGTCTTCAATCTTAAGTTTAATGTACATAATTTAGTTTCATATAAAGACTAGGGCTGGGCAAGTTAATGCATTATTATCGTGCTAACGCATTTTTTTAAAATCCTTTTATTTTGAAAGATTGTCCCCCTAGAAATATTTCAGCTGCAACTGTGTTGAAGGGAGTACTGCTGCAAACCAAATGTACTTGCACTTTTATTCATATAGCAGTAATTTAAAAATAAAAATAAGTGCGCAATACACTACTTTTTAATAAATTATTAAATTTTGCATATAACAATGAGATTCATTGCAAATAAAAAGGTTAATCGTCACCCAGCATTAATAAAGACCTTACATTCCAAGGAATATAATATGAACCATTTTTGTTAGTCCATTTGTCCTGAAATGTATCTGGTACCTGATGTACATTTATGACTGTTGATTATATTTGTAGTAGCAGAGTTCAATTTCATTAGTTAAAAGTCATTTCATTATTAAAGTCATTTACAGCAGATCATGTGATTGTACCTCTCTCAGTGGCTCGTTAAGCTCTTCCAATATGCTCTCCTCATCAAACATTTTGCCTTGGTATCGGTGCTCATAATAATCATGGATCTTCTGCCGGAAGTCCGCTGGAAGTTTGTGGAAGGACATGTACTGTTCCACTTGTTTGTACTGAGGAGAAAAGAAAGAATAAGAGAATGTGTGAAGGTTAAACTACTTTCCATGGCATGTTTTACTGGAGAGAGCAGCAGCTTGTCAATTCCCATCTCCCATGTTGACTTGGACAAAAAGCAAGCTACTGATAATCATTACAAGCAGATATGGCTACATAATTAAAAAGACAAGCTTGCTTTCCTGTATGAGCTTTGCTGCTATTTTGGGCAGCATCAGAGTGGGCTATTTCTGGTGGATGTGGTGGACTCCAAAGCATGTGAGATCCTGACAATGGCAAGGTAGAGGATCAAAAATAAAAAAGGTAGTTTTCTACTTCTCCTCCCTTGCTGAATATTTAACCATCAATCATTTGCTAGTAAGATCTGACCATGGCCAACTACTCAATGCAGGGGCTTCACATATCATCAATTATCAATATGGCTAATCCCCAATCAGTTTCCTTTCCATCCAGTCTGGCCAATGGTTATTTTTATCAGCCTTTTATTTTTTCTTATATTGTTCAGGCTCAACACATGAAACATGTGAGCTAGTTAGCCAGAGTCACGTGCATCAAAAATTACTTTCCTTTTAAAATAACACGTATCAAATGAAGTGCTACATTAAAAGGAACTGCCTATGCAGCAAAAGGAGTACAGATATAGCAGCAGTACTAAAATACAGCACAAGTGTTCCTACCCACCTCACATTATTTACCTCGTTACAACAGAGATCAATCAAAATCAATATAACAGATTGGACAAACACAAACTGTGTATTTTGAGCAAAAGTCAGCCAATGATCTTGCACGATCAGGTTTATTTTGAGGAAAGTAGTATCTATTAGTATGTGGTAGCTATTGTTATACACATGTTATGCAGTTGTCAAATGAGCACTCACACTTTTCATGTTTTTAAAGCACCTTTGGGCCAAAAGAGTTTAAGCCCAAATACATATGAATGAGCTATAACTAGCTGACTGATCTGTTGGGTAAATTCTGAGTGGCCAAATAATCCAACTGAAATAAGATATCAAAACTGTGTGTTTAATGTTTGTATTGTATTGTGTTTATAGTATGAGAGGGTCCCCATCTGGGTCCTGTGTTTGGGAAAGCTATGGCTTATATAAGAAGGTTTCTCTCGCCAGCAGCTGGGTGAAGATGTGAGTGTGTGCATTAATAAGCTCTGTTCTGTCACACATAGCCACAGCACTCACACACAATAAGGTCACAGGTCAATCCTTCAAAGCCTGACAACAGCCCTCTTACTGCGTCCACAGGAGCGCTGCTTTTTGTCACAGAACTGCCTCCTTTAAAGGGGCGAGATCTTTGAATTCTGAAGTAGCATTAGGCAGTACACCAAACACCATTTTATTGCGGCATTCAATGTCGTAAAAATACTGAAATATGAAAAGAGCACTTGGTGCGCTGGACGCATGATCCTTAATGGATTTTTGCTCAGTGTTTGTCCTCTACACAATATGAGTATACTGACCAAGTGGTAAAATTATATGAACTAGCTATAAGAGAAGAATAAAGAGAACAATCAAATTTTTCTTCTCACGTACAATGAAAGAAGTAATTACTCCTACATTTAAGCTTCCACTACTAAAGCTGTGGTCAAGTGGTCGTCTTTTCTAAACCCCTTTTTCTTGATCTAGATGGGACATGTCATTAGGTCAAAGAAAGACGTGAAGGAGGACACAGGGACTTTGGTAAAGACTGCGACGCTAAGAGAACCTGACTGCACTTAGACTAGGCTTCATTATTATGTGCAGATGATTTTGATGGGGGTCTGCTGTGATGGAACGATGGTGTTCCAAAAATGGACGACTTAAAGCACATATTTTACTTCACCCCGTGCACTCTTGTTTCATGCAAGGCTATATAACAACTCAGAACAACCCAGAGAAATATATTACTTCATTACTTCATTCAAGGTTGGAAATAAAAAAGGGATAAGGGCCACCAGTCAGAAAAACTGAAATGAAAAGGTTGTCACATTGAGAATCATCGATGGTGCTCACACTCCTGTCCAGTATATTTATGACCATAAATCCCATGTCATATCCTATATTAAAATAAATTTTACATTCATGCAGGGACATGTGAGATGACATTATCATCCTTTTGTAAAAAGATGAGGCACCTTTCTATAGCATTTAAAAGATTCAGCCACCACCACCTTCTGGGTCTATTTTATTCAGTTAAGAACCTTCCTAGGTAGGAAAGACTGTCCAACCTCAGCCATACTCTTTCTACAGGTTGGTTGAAATGAGGGCTTATTGATTGTACAGTGTTTTGTTTTCCCTCTGCTATGCTAAATGCCTGCTTGCTAGTCTGCTTGGTATCAATGTAGGCTTACATGTGTTAAAATGATCATATTCTATATTTCCTTGGATTTTATGGACATATGATAGATACACATGTATTTTCATGCACCAAAACCAATTATAAGTTTTATTTCTCTTTCTAAGTGATGTGTGACTGACTGGCTGCCCTGTATAATGCATTCAAATAGCAGTCCAGAACAAAACACTCCTTATAGCGTCAGTGCGAATGGGCAGAGGAAAACTGCTATAGGCTTACTAGGTGAATATACACTATATACACAAAAAATTATTGGGACCATTATACCAACAGGGACTTTAATGATATACCTATTAAAGTACATAGACTTTAATATGGAGCTGCTGTAACATCTTCCACTCTACTTGGATGGCTTTAATGGTTTCTGTGGGAATTATTCCGTAGAGCATTTATCAGGTAAGGCCTGCCTGGGAATCTCCATTTCAGTTGATCCCAAAAGTGTAGGAAGGGTTTGAGGTCTGGGCTCTGTGTGGGCCAGTCAAGTTCTTCCACACTGCACTCATCCAACCATGTCTTTATGGAGATATCATGCTGGAATAGAAAAAGTTCTTCCCCAAACCGTGTCCACAAAATTGAAAGCATGGCATTGTCCACAATGCCTTGGATGAAGCATTAAGGTTAAACCCTTCACTTGAAATTAGGGGCAACCTGAATTCAATGATTTAATAGGTATGTCCCAATTCTTTTGTCCATACAGTGTATATCTGAGTAATATGAATGTGCTGAGCTGTGATGTCAGCAAGAACGCTGCTGCTGTCCTCAGGAGTCTGGAATTCCCGAGTTGCATGCTAGGTCTGAACATCCAACAACGGGAAGTTCGCATTTCAGCGAAGAAACAACTTCAGCTTCAGCCTTTATTGGTCTGACACACACACATACAGTGATGAAGATAATGTGTTTTATTTTAATTTATAAGAATAAAAAGAGCACAAAAATAGATACATTGTTGCAGATGTGCTGGGCTGAGCCTCCGACAGGTCCAGTCCAGTTTAACCCCTGGGAGTATTTAATGAAGGGGCTTGTCAATGTGTAAATAATTTTTAAAATATGATGTTTCTGTTTGTAGTTTATTTTGAAGACCTTAATGGACCGAAGTGTTGAGCAATACATCTAACTGTGCCTTCTACACACTCAGCAGATATATGAGTGCTCATGAAGCGAGTCTTAAGAAGAGGCAAAACAAGATACACCCACACATCCACACGCACAGATCCACACAAGCATCCAACCACCATCCCATCCACACCCCCCCCCCCACACACACACACACACACACACACACACACAGACAAACTCACACACACCTACGCACCACACACAGGGCATTACTCATCATCCCCTCAGGCGGAAAGGGCTGATGTTCAGAGGTGAAATAATGTAAATCCCTATTACAAAACAATTTCATGAAACTCTTTTGTTTCTGTAATCCGCATCAAAACCTAATCTAATTAAATCTTAATTAATTACATTTGGATAAGAGCTTTGTCTGAGGGAAATAAGCCAAGAGGCTTCCTAAACACCCTTCTTTCTTATCCATGCGCACCCCTGCCCCAGCCTGCCTGCTAATCCCGCAGCTAGGCTCAGGAAAGAGGAAAAGTCATGACTCTTGTTCTGCCTAACAGGACTGCAATAACAGGGAAAGTGAGCTTGACAGAACCTTGCTGTCAGTTCACATGAATTATGTTTTTCCCAGTGAAAAGAATGGGGAAATTCTGTGGAAACTGAGGATTTTCAACCTTAAATGATACCACTGGAGTGTGTGTCAGAGGAGAGGTTATGCTAAGTTATAATTAAATATTATGCTGGAGAAATCATGGGGCGTAAACATTCCGCAATGGTCACCAGTCCATAACTGGGCACACATATACACTGTAACAGAATCTCCAGTGCTCAACAGAAGAGGGAGATTTGCCTTTTGGGCACTTTCAATTTTTAACTAAATGCCTTCCATACTTTTGCTTTAGTTTTTGACTTTTCTTCGACAGAAATTGTTTGGGTGTGTAACCTAGCTGGCAGTAACTTGGTTGAATACCAGATGTTGAACAAATTTGGAGTACTTGAGCACAGATACTGAGTACGTCACTCTGGATAAGAATGTCAGCTAAATGCTGTAAATGTAAATACAGGGGCAATTTTACCAGGCATGCATGGGCTTGGACTGTGGGAGGACTCCAGAGCTCCCGGTAGAGGTCCCTGGACCCTCTGGCTGGGATTTAAGCTTAGGACCTCCTTAGTATAACAACACTACAATTGTAACCACTGCACTGCCATGCCGCCCCTTAAACAGAGTTTCAAAATCAGCAGGGAGTCTAGACCCTTAAGGCTGGTTTAATCAAGACAGACACTCCACATCAGTGAAGCCTGACCACCAAACACACGTAAGTACAGCCGGTTTCATCAAGCTGGACAAAGTCTGAGTGATTTACCGTTTGTCTCCTTCAATCAGATCAGTGAGTGTGTGTTTCCTCCACTTCTGTGCTTCACTCAATCAGGCCTAAGATAAGAAGGGGGTTCGGCTGAAGAGTCAAACACAATTACCTGGACTCTGTTACCTTTGGTGTTTGAGCCTCATTTGAAACCTTTCTGACCAAGTCAAAGTCTTCACTACAAGAACTTAGGAAACCTTTCAGTTCTGCAGGCTTTTTTTTTCTCTTCTCTTTTCTTTTCCTTTTTTTTAATTTAACTCTGTTCCCCTAACATGTCTTACCCTATTTTCCACCCTGTTCTCCTTTATTCCCCTTTCTTTTCCTCCTTTCTCCTCATATGTTTTTCTTTTCTCCCCTCACTCTCCTTTTTACTCCTCCTCTCTTCTGCTGTCTGACTCACATTTTCTGACACATTTAACAAATCAAACTGAGCATGAAACTCCTTAAGGCCAGAGAGGGAGAGAGAACGAGAGAGAACGAGAGAGAGAGAGAGAGAGAGAGAGAGAGAGAGAGAGAGAGAGAGAGAGAGAGAGAGAGAGATACAGATAGAGATAAAGAGGAAAAAAGAGAGCATGAGAGAGAGATCAAGAAAATGATACAAGAGAGAAAGTAAGAGAGAGAGATAAAGAGAGGTTTAGAGAAAGATAGAGAGAGAAAAGAGAGAAAGAGCAAGCAGAGATAAAGAAATAGATCAGAGAAAGAGAGATAAAGGAAGACATAAATAAAGACAGGGGGAGATAGAAAAGGAAAAGAGACACTTTGGGGAATTAGGTAGATTTATGTTAGGGTCCAATTAGTCAGTGATATATTCATTTCTTTCTTTCCTAGCTTTCATTACCTTATTTATTTCCAGATTTAATATTCACTTATTAATTTATTCTACTTTAGGCTTATTCTTTTCTTTTTTTCCTAAATACATTAATTGAGCAGTTCACATATTTGTTCACACAAAACAATGAAATGTACATAGTCAGAAGGCTTATTCTTTTCTATCATGCTTTCGTTAATCAGTGAGTGATATGGAACTAATGTGTTGAGTTTGGGGGCAAAAAGTCAATAACTTGTGCTTGTTGCAAAATAAGACTGCAACAGTGCTGCACATTATTGGATCATTCATATGCAGAGCCCGCAGTGCATGCCTCTCTCAGATATTACATTAGCATATAGTTCAATTCTGAGTTCTCCAGCCGAGCCCCAAATCATCTGCCTGCTAACTATGCCCACCGCTCACCTCCGATGAGTGGGCAGGTTCTGAGAGTTGTGCTGCCCAGCCTCATGAGAACTAATATTCCTGTTTGGCATCAAACTCAAGGCCAACAACATCAGATTATGCAAGAGGTTATTTTAAAGCTTAACATCTGCAATCACCACAGTCATGTTACAGATAACCCCCTTTACCCTCCCAACAAAATATCTTTACAGTAATTCTATAACCTTTCGCTGTATGATAACAACATTGCTGCCTAATTTACAGAGCTCTCACTTCCACTGTACTGGAGAAATCAATTTTACACACAGCGCCCAGGCATGTTTATGGAAAACTGACCTTTGACAATGTGTAGAAATGGCACATGCCTGTCATGACCATGTGACCCAAGGACAGGAAATGAACTCACTCTGCCTCCACTGACAGTCTACTGACAGGTACAAGTACTTCCCTCTCACACTCCTCATATAAAGTACTTGACCCGTAATAAAACCGGAGAGTGTCTTCCACCTGGGTTCCACTGGGGCTTTGAACAGTTTCCTATTCTAAAGAGAAGGATGGGGCAATATTAACATGCACCTTGTTATATTTTTTTTATGGCATGTCAGACTTGATTAATTTTGTTATGTTGTTTCTTTGACTTCAAAAAGAATCCAATAAATGTCCACAAATGCATATGTATATTATATTTTTTAATTAGATGTAGCATTAAATATTGCAGTTGCACCAAGTTATATTTTGTGTGCCATGCTCCAAAAATTATCCTAACAATTTCCATCAAAATGTGTTTGAATTTATTTCACAATTATTTTGTTCAACGGATGACCTGAGCCATCCTGGCCCAGATGTAGCAAAACAGGCATAAACTGTGATTCTACCACCACCATGTTTCAAATATGGGATAATGTTTAAGAATGCAAATGAAGAATACAGTGTTTTCCTTTCTCCAAACATGTGTAATCTGACCAGAAAACAGTAGCCTTCTGACTTGTCCATGTGATCTTTACTCTGTGACATCATGGTCTACATTACATGTCATGCTTTCAGAGTGATCTTTGCTGGCCAGCCACTTCTGAGGGTGGATAACAATTACTTTCATTTGTACACAGCCTGTCTGATTGTGAAGTGGTTGTGTCCAATCTCTTTAGAGATCTGCATCTTTTCCAGACTGATGAGCATAAACAGCTCTTTTCCTGCGGTCCTCAGAAACCTCCTTTTTTCATGAGATCATATATTTCAACAAGCATGTGTTGTGAATATGAGATTCTTTGAATAAAACAAGGCGCTCTAGATAATTTCCTAATTAAAGTGTAATATTTTGTTCCATTCGACAAGTTCTATTCTACTTTTGGTATGAAAATCTGATGACATTTGAAACGTTTCACCTCAGACTTCCACTTGAAAGCACCAGGCAAATATATGGGCTCCAAAATGCCCTGTAATAAAAGCACTTTACACTGACTTACAGTAAAGTAAAGAGCAATCAAGAGGCCATAATAATAATGCCAGTTACCCTGATCTGAAACAGCTTTAACTTCTAAAGACCCTTGCCTTGGAAGATGAGCATTTATGGGGTGGAGAAGCGCCATCAGTCTAGGAGAGAGTAATGCTATTACATAATGGCTAATGTCCGAGCGTTTTGATGTCCTCTGGCATAGCGGCGGTCTTCAGAGCGGCCGCTGCCAGGGTTGTGATTGTGTGACTGGGGGTGGGGGAGGCTACGGAGGGTCTGTGTGCTGCTGTCTCGTCACACTGGAATGGTGTGTTGAAACAGGGAGTGAAGAGTCACTCAAACATACGCAAATATCACACACACTGTGAATGGGAACCTGGAGACAGCAAGCCATCCGCAGGCTATAGATAGTTCTCAGTGATGTACAACACTCTGTGTATACATCTAGATATCTTTGCGTGTTTATGTAATAAAATGGTGGATGGATACCGCTGTTTGGGCAATGGTTGGATACGTATGGGTACGGCTGTTTGTGGAAAACATAGTGTTCGTACCAAGAGGAAAACTGAGACTCTCTTAGAAAAGTAAACACACACTTCCAGCCTTCCTTCCCAGACCATCCGCTGTGTATTTCCTGACACTGTTCAGATGCCTTTCCATCTGTCGCGAGCTCAGTATCAGACATGAATAACTGTACTTACAAACTCAAAATCTGGAATCACTTCTCATCAACATGGATAATACAATAATTGCTACAGTAATATACATTAGTCATTTACATAATATAACATTTTTTTACATTCATCTACAAATAACTGTACGCATTCATTGCAGACTTTTCAGTGGCTATGTGAACGTACTAATGGATGCTCATGCAAAAGAAAAAAAACAAGGCTTATTTTCTACTGGTGGAAGAGAGCTCCCCTAATTTCTAGCCGTCCCTGCTTGCTGCCTAATTCCAGTACCACCACCATCACTTCTCTCACCTCCACTCATCTACAACACCTGAATCATTAGCAGCCTGTTTGCACAGCATCATGGAAACAAAACTGGCAGCAGTTCTCCCATACTTGTTATCTTGTTCAAAGAATGGCTTCTGTCAGGCTCTTAAGAGCATTCCGCATGTGCGCTGCCATAACAGTCCAAGCCAGAGACGGCTCCCTGGCTGCTCCGCTGGATAATGATTAATAAAGAGAAATGCCTGTCGCCTGTGGGGAGGTTTGATGAGCTCTCGTGACAAGCCCTCTGCCGCGCTACGTTACATCATTATTTCAGACTGTATCAAATAGTCTGGAGCAGCTGAGCTGGATTCTGGGAAATAGGCTCTCATTGTGGCTATACTGCACTGCTAGGAGATATGAAGGCCATGTCCCAGACACAGCATAAGCCTAATCCAGGTATAAAAAAGAGATTTGCAATGGAGAATGGAGCCCACGACATGGGGCTTAATCTGTGTCCGGTAACCCAGCCCTCTCATCTTCCACTTCACCATAAGTGTGTGAGTTGTGAAGTGACTGACCTTCGTCCTGCGTGTGCATATTAAATGAAGGCTCACCATTTAGCCAGAGTGGACCATCATATTTTAATATGCTTTCATATCTGATCTTTATGACTTATTACTCAGGATGGGCTAAGTCTGTTGTTACCAACACACTCTGCAAGGGCAGGGGCCCTCAGGAGGTACACCAAAGCATTTTAAGCTAATACATGAAGCTCTTTTCTGCAAATTTACTTGGGTGCAATTTTTCTGATGCAATATGTGCAATTTTTCAGGTGGAACTATATTGGGCAAAATGTGCCATTTCAATACTTCAGGTGAACTACTGCTTTTTTTTGGAGTGTGCATTTACAATGTTTTTATATTTATTTATATATCCATATATATGCACATTGTGTGCATCCATAAATACTTATATCTTATCTTATCCTTCCTTAACCTATCTCTCCCTTCAAATCCTTACAGCATAACCTCTATAATAATTAATACCGGAAATAATTAGACCTCTCCTAGAGTTAATAAACTCTTCCCTTAGCACTGGCTACGTACCTAAATCTTTTAAGCTAGCAGTTATC